>CM076574.1:817908170-818142788 GCA_034641835.2 Pinus albicaulis | reverse complement strand
AATATCAATGTATGATTCTGTTCATTGATTTTTTAGAATCATTGTTGTATGGTCAAAGCATTTAAGACTGTCAAATATAATTACAGCAAGAGAAATAGAAAATTGGTGAAGGCTAAATGACCGTCTAAAGTAAAATATTTTGACATTAAAGTAGTGTACAATGAACTTAGAGTGTACAAGTGAAGAAGATCTCGACAGAGGGCATATTGGAGCAGATCGTTGGCCAGATCTTGAAGAGGAACCATTGTGAGGACACCTTCAAGCATCCTGGTTGAACTTTCTTGGAAGCCATTATTGGGAAAACTCAATAAAGTTTCCATCATGAACAACTTAGGAAGGAGGATCTTGTGGAGGTCAAGCCATAGAATTCTTGGAGGTTGTTGGAGTGTTCAGGGCCTTTACAAAATATGTGGGTTATGGCAGAGTATATATGACCTCACCATATGATAGATGGAAAAATCTATATGAACTTGATTTGTGGTATCTTTAGTGGCAAATGGAAAAAATATATGACCATGAGGTTTGATATCTTCATTACTATATGACAGTATGGCTATAATGAAGATGATATTGATGTATAATAATAGCACCGAATATGAGTCATATGAGCTCAATGAATTTTTCAGAGGAGCTGGAATTAAGAGGGAGACCTCAACCGTATATGCTCTTGAGAAAATGTAATTTTTGTAAGAACGAAGAGAAGACCCTCATGGCTCTGGGATTCTATCAAGAATGTCAAGAGACATATTTCCCCAAAAGCAGGGAATTTTCGTGTAAAGCAAGAATCCAAATAGATACCAAGGGTATCTAACAACCATGAGTACAATACGAGCCTGTATCATTTGAAGAAGCCATAAAGCATAAAGTCTTGAAATATTCTATACACAAAGAGTATGAGTCTATTATGAAGGATGATGGCTGGGATATGGTCCTGTGATCAAAGGACAAATATGTTGTCACCTTAAAATGGCTCTATAAGATCAAGCATGGATCTTATGGGAGTGATGAAAAGTACAAGGAAATATTTGTTGCCTGAAGCTTATCTCCAAAGGAAGGCGTAGAATATGATGATATACTTGCACCTATGGTCCAATATACCACCATCCAACCTCATATTTCCCTTGTTGCTACACAAAGATGGAGTCTACATTAGATGGATGTTAAGACTGTTTTTTTCTGCATGGTTCGATATAGGAAGAGGTGTATGAGGAGCAACCATTAGGGTTCAAATTCCAGGATAGGGACTCTCATGCATGCAGGTTGAATAAATCCCTCTATGAGTTGAATCGATCCCCCAGGGCTTGGTATGATAGGATAGATAGCTACTTGATGAAGTTGGGCTTCACTAAAAGTAATTTTGACCCTTTCATTCATCAATGTAAGAGGGAGATCGCTTTCGAGTTCGAGATGAAGGACCTAGGACTGATGCATTACTTCCTAGGCCTGAAGGTCTGCAGATACCTAGCAATATTTTCCTCTCTCAAGGAAAATATCTTGTGAAGCTGCTGCAAATATTTGGAATGGTGGACTGTAAGTCCGTGTCAACACCGATGGAGCTCAACTTTAAGAATTTGAGTGGAAGTGCTGCTGGTTCCGTGCTAGCAAATCCTACCGATTATCGTCAACTCGTAGGGGCCTTGATGTTCTTAGGGAACATCCGTCTGGATGGATGTTGTGCAGTGAACACTTTGAGTCAACACATGGTTGATCCTCATAACATTCAATGGGTTGGTGCCAAGAAACTCTTGAGATATCTCTGGGGCATGATAGACCATGGACTGAGATACAATGCCAGGAGTTTGAGACTCCGTATATATGCTGATGTCGATTGGGCAGGCAGTGTGGTGGATCGCAAGAGCACAACTAGATGTTGCTTCACACTTGAGGTATGCTTCGAGAAGGAAGCAGCAGTTGGTAGCTTTGAGCGCTGCTGAGGCCAAATAAATTGTAGCATGTATGACCTGTTGTGAAGCCACTTGGTTGCAAAAGCTCTTCTGTGAGTTGTAGCATGTGATAGATTCCACAGTTATATTTTGTGATAACCAGAGGGGGATTCATTTGTTAGAGAATCTCGTGTTCCATGATCGATCCAAGCATGTTGATGTCTGGTACAATTTTTTATACTATATGGTATATGGAGGCTTTTTAAGGC
Source organism: Pinus albicaulis (assembly GCA_034641835.2). Classification (NCBI taxonomy): domain Eukaryota; kingdom Viridiplantae; phylum Streptophyta; class Pinopsida; order Pinales; family Pinaceae; genus Pinus; species Pinus albicaulis. The sequence continues at coordinate 818,140,636 of CM076574.1, read as the reverse complement.
TCGATCATATAGGAATTGATGAATAGGTCGCAGATATTCTCACAGAGCCCTTGGGGAAGGTCAAGTTCCTAACCTTCCGTGAGAATCTTGGAATTGTGGAATGACCCTATTTGAAGGGTCCTATTGGATGATGAGCTCTAGGAGCTCCAGGGGGGCTTTGGGGATAGATTCTTGGTGCTATAAGCAACCACAGGGTTAGGCTTGTCGAACCTTGTTGGTGTGCTTCTACCCCACCGTGATGATATCGAGTTGGTTTACCTCTCTCTGATATGTGCCCCGTATACATAATTCCCATGGAGTTTCATACTCATGGGAAGTAACTCTCATTTGGCCAATGAGGTGGGAAATGTGAATAGAGACCATAGAAAAACCAATGGATGCATCAGAGATTTCCGTACTCTCTATGTCTAGGATGGCGCCTATCCAAACACTTGATCTGGGATCAATTCTAGTGAGGTTTCAGACCTCCAATTGACTTCGGGTCAGTTAAACTAACTTTGGGTTATTATATGACTCTCTTGAGTCCAAGTGAGGTTTCAGACCTCCAACTGACTTCGGTTCAGTTAAACCAACTTCAGGTTGGTATGTGACTCCTTTGAGTCCTATAGAGGTTTCAGACCACTAAGCTAACTTTAGGTTAGCTGGGAGTGATGTCTTTGTGACTCACCTTTTGTTTTCAAATAAAGAAACTAGTGAAGCAAGTTACAGCGGGATGACACACAATGTTTGGATGGCACTGGTGGATGGAGTTCTCCTTAGTTGAGAGGGAGTATTAATTTTGGGCAACTAGGTCAAAACTCCCTATTGTGATGCTCAGATGACAATTCCAATATTTTTATTGGATTCCTCTTTCAGATAGGTGCAAGATCGATCTAAAGATCATATTGATTGGATGAGCAGAACATGTATTTTGAATTTATTCCACATGTGCAAGGTCATCCTCATTTATCCCACATGCATAAGATATGTGTCACACACCCCCACAAATGCCTATATATTGGAGAGACTTGGAGTTCATTTTACACACACATTTTTGGGAGGCATTTTCTTATTTCTTGGATGGTGATGGAGCAACGTTCTCGATTCTGCATTTAGTGCTTCTTGGTGCAGCGCCTTGGTGGGGCATTCCTGATGAGATGTCTTGGGGTTGTGTGACACATGTGGGAGGCTAAACTTATGAAGTCTTTGTTGGTTGAAGCATCCTGTTGATTGACTTAACACGACCATTCTTTATCTCTATTTTGGCTTGTCTTCTATCGATCTATTGGTATGTTCTGTATGCTCATTTAGCAGAGAACACCCTCAGAATTTAATAGGATGTCGAGGTATGATAGACCCTAGTATTGCTTCAACGCTAAATATTTTTTCACTTCAACGTTTGATAAAAACTAGAAGGCTAACCTCCAACTTATCCAAATATGGTATTTTTTCAAATATCCCAACAATCCTAACCAAATTTTCTTCATCCACCACTTGTTTCCTCGTTTTTACAATGTGTTTCATATTAAATGGAGTATTAGGGATTTACTCATTGAGTTTATAATGTCTTATTATCCCATGTCTTTTATTGCTGTTAATTTAACCTTCTCATTATGCATTTTCATGCACTTCCACCTACATTTGTTACTTCCTTCAAGTAGGTTTTGGAGTATTCCTTTGGCTTAGGATTCTCTAAAATATTCTCTTACCAACTCCTCCCATGATAGATCATTTAATCCAAACCTTTTTATGTCCTCAAGAACCCCCAACTTTCAAATTTATCCTTCCTCCTCTCTTGTTAGGCACAGGTCTTCTTTTTCAAGCCTTGTTGATGACTTGGACCAGTCAAAATCTCCATCCATGTTATATTTTCACAAGGGATGACATTCATTGACATTGGGAGATGTATGTATTGGAATTCTATCACCCATGCTATCATTTAAGACTGGTACTATGAAGTTGATTGGAATTTTGTTCTTAGATTTAGTTTTACCCTAGAATTTTCAAATGGATCTTCTATTATGGATTCATCACAATAACCCCTATGGGGTTATCACAACAATCCCTTCAATCTTCTATTATGGAGTAATCACAATAAGCCCATCATCCTTGCTAGACTTAACTCTTCCCTTTTTCAAATGCTTCTTCTTCCTCTTCGAAGTAATATACATGGTCTTTCTCCATAATGACCATTTAAAATTTCCTATCTTAACTGAAGAATGTATAAATGGGGTTCAAATAAACTCTTAATTATTCCATAATCCTTTGTCCAACCTAATATTCTCTATTTTGATGCTAGAATTGTTTGTGCAAAAGACTATTGAAATTTCACGAATTGCTAAAATAAAGCCAAAATAAACTCCTAAAATGGAGCTTTGTTTGGTGGATCTAAAATCTTAACTAATCAATAATCATTTTTCCAGCCTAATATTGTACAAAGGATATGTTTTGATGCTACAATTGTCTGTGCAAAAGACTCATGAAATTTCACCAATTGCTAAATAAATACAAAATTAACTCCTAAATTGGAGCTTTGTTTGGTGGATCTGAAGCATGCATCCTAGAGAAATTAAGAGGAAAATGTGCTTCCAAAATTTAGAGTAGAACATTTGGAATATTCCTTATAAGGTTGACTTAGTGTTTTGTGTCAAGAAAGGAAAGGGTCATTTCACTAGGAATGGTCACTATCTCTTCCTCACTGCCTCCCTTCCCATTAATGAACAAAATACACTTCCAAAATTTGTTGAATGAAATACTACCCCACAAGCAAGATAATAGTTTGATGAAGCAATGAAATCAGCTAAACCCAAATTCTAGAATTGTTGATAAGATGAGATATACACGACCTTTGTACATCTAGTAAGGCCATTGAAGTGAATTTTAATTTTCACACTACATTTGTGATCCTACTAGGATTCATAGTTGAAATAACATGTTTTTGCTATTTTTATCCCTTTTACTTTGAAGCACTTTAAACGTTATACCTTGGAATTTTCTTTTCCTAGCATGAAGGATGTGAGGGGAGTTATTTTTACATAACTTGCAAATTCTTGATTACTAGGAATTCTTGAGAGATTTTTGGGTTCATTTTAGTTTTCGGTTGCTAGTTTTTTTTGTGTTTTTTGATGTTTTCAGGTTATGCTCATGCTTTTTGAGGTTATTTGAGTTTTTTCTAGGTTTTTTAGTCTTATTATTTTTTGAGTGGTTGACCTTGTTGAGTTTTTATTGACTCTGGGTTTTGCAACATTACGAGGGACCAAATCAAATATCTATGAGACTAAAAATTTAATTCACATCATTGATCCTATTGGCCTAAACATAGGCTTTGATTAGTGTTTCGGGGAAATATCACCCTAGAGGTTGGTTGGGATACAACCTCCACAGAGCAGGGGCATACTATTTAACAGAGACTCACACAACCATGCACGTTCAGAAAAACTAAATAGAGCAAAATGAGAAGGTTACCCGTAGGTCCTACGTTTGAAGTAGATCCACGTGGGGTCCAAACCCCCTGCAACCGTCCTTCCTCCTTAACCTGATATACAAGAAGAAACCAGCACAAAGGACAAGTTGTACAGCATATATCTACTCTAAATGTCAGTGAGATTCATATAAAACATTAAATAAATCATAATGAATGCTTGTATAACAAATATTCTCATACATAAAAGCATACACTAACACATTTATTTCGGGAACAGCATGGTACTTCTGTATTATAAATAGCATGTACAAAAGTAACACGTGGAGAGATCACCTGATCCTTCCAAGGCCTTCGCAGACCGTCGTTCGGATCCGTCCAGCCCTTGCCTCGCTAAGACTCCTTTCAAACTTGTGCATACGAGATAACATATAAAGGGATGTGTATCTCAAGGAAACAAGGGTTTCCTCCAATTAACTGGGAAAGTGCAGGAGGCACGGGGAATCAGACTTGGATAGGGAATACCAACAGAGTATAATATCAATAATTCTCTCTCTCCCTTAGGCCATACACATGAGGGCTTTTTATAGTCCCTCCAAGTAGTTTCAGCAGTTGGAAACAGTTGGCCACGGGCTGGGGTGGTTGAACTACATGAGTAACCAACAACCCAGCGCGAAATTAGGGATTTTTTATATATTTTTTAATCATTTTAATGGCATACGCGGAAAAGTCTAGCTGTACTCGCGTATACACGCGGAAAAACATGGGCATAGTCGCGTATGAGGGATTTTACACTGTTTTTAAGTGAATTTGTCCAAGTCTGTAGGAATGGGTGCCCATAAAGCCATAAAGCAATCATGAATCATGTCAAGGTGAGAAATGATGCTATAACAATTAGTGTATTAAAAATATAGAATTCAAATATACACTATCCTTCTAATCTGTCATAGCTCAATTTAATTGCAAATATATTACGCTATGATGTAAAGCCACAAGAAGGCCCATTGCATTCAAAATTATTCTAGATTATAAGAATATACTTCATTTCAAATAATTTCACTTTAATCTTAGTACCAAGAATGCAACCAAAGATACCCTTAGTGGTCATACACCTTGCTAAATGACCATGGGTTCCCTTCCCAAGATAAACTTGATATAGTTGCAAAATGACCATGGGTTCCCAAGCTAAACTTGATTTGTTCAATAGTGTAATATTCCCCATTTTGATTTTTCATTTGAGGGTATTAATGGAGTTTATTTGGGAGCTACTAAGGATAGAATAATTTTTTCATTTGGGTACAGTGTAATACTCCACATTTTGAGTTTTCATTTGAGGGGATTAATGGAGTTTACTGGGGAGGTAATAAGCATAGCATAATTTTGTCATTTGGGAATTGGAGACATTTTTGGAGAAGGAGAAATGGAAAATTATATCTATAGTGGAATTTGGGGGCCACAAGAGAAACAAATTCAATCCAATGGAGCAATTCACACTAGTGAGAAAAGAGAGAGAAAACAAGGGGTGTGAATTAGTGGAAGGTGGGGACCACCAAGGAAGAGAGGGACAACAATTATAAATAGAGCTTGGAAGCCTACATTTGGTATATTTGATCATTTGACAATTTAAAATTAGTTCTCTTGAGCTTCTTAGCGAAGACAACCATGTTGTTCAGCACAAGGAATTTCCGAGCAGGAATTCCACGCTCATTTCGGAGAACTTCGAGTGTCTCCCTAGTGAGGCAATTTGGGGAGCTCAATTCAGATTTTCCATTGGTAGACTTTCCATTTTCCATATTTGCAAGTTATTTCAATTGGTACATTTTTCTTCCAAGTTGTAAAAGTGGTTCAAATTTCTTGTGGGGAGATATGTTACGGAGGAGCAAAAAACTAGAGGATTTTCAGGGGTTTTCACCTTATTTAGCCAAATATCTTGTGGTGATTAATAGGGATGAGTTGAGAGAATTCTTGGGACCAAAATTCTAAATTTCTGGAAGTGCACATGGGATGGAGGAATAGAGTTTGAGAAGATATAAGTGTCGGAGATTGGAGGTATTCCTCAGGGGTGAATTCAACCAGAGTTGGGAAAGATTTGTGGTGGTGGATTTGGGATTAATTAAATAGTATCAGTTTCGTGGGGCATTTTCTGGCCAAATTAGGCAATTTTCACTTTTCAAGGGTCACTGAGGGTTAGTGGATTTGTCCCAAACTATTTATGGATTTTTGTGGGTTTAGTGGGAGGAGTCTCTAACTATGTTTACAAAAATTTTCGGGCGATATTTGGGCCTGAAACCCTAATTCTTACAACAGGTTGAATTTTTAGTTAGCTGGGGAATTTGCACCATTTTTTGGGTTTGAATTTGTCTTGGAGATAGGAAAAACCTTTTCTGGTTATTTATTGGTTTGGGAAGAGGAGCTTGTGGCTGAAAATTCAGATCATTTCAAGCATTATTTTGAGCAAGAGGACCAATTCCATTCAACAGTCCACAACAGAGTTTCTGGGCAAGTTTGAGCTATAGATATGACCCAATTCTAGCACCTAATCCCAAACATTCTCACCTGGGGTTTGCGTTTCTTGTTGTAGCAAGTCCAGCTTATATGGATTTCATCCTATTGTACTTGATTTTCCATGCATAATTAATAAAATGGCTTAGGACTATTTCCCATATTTTTGGGTTTTCTAATTTGTGCTCTTGTTCAACTTTTTATTGTTGTATTTTAGTTCATGCATTTGTTATTTGTTGTAAATTTCAATTTGGAATATTACAATGGTATCAGAGCCACAACCTTGGCCCATTATGGGGTAGTCAACTAGATCATGGAAGATTAGGGAATATATGCATAGTGACAGGTTGAACCGTAGTCAAATCCATGGCTCAAGGAAGACTTAGTATGTAGGAATTTTTGGGTGGAATCCACTGGAACGATGAGATCTTGGCTTAGTTCAAGAAGGTTTCAGACAAGATCCATCATTATCCTTACAATAGATACACTAGAGGTGCACAGGTCGTGGGGGTACAATCATCTACACCATTTAGGGAGAGTTGAAAAAATCAAGGCATGAGATCTTCTCAAAAGGAGCAGAAAGGTGAGGGACAGTTAGAGGGTAAGACCAGTAGGTGATTTTCCTAGTGGATACCTAGCTTTAGATATCAGGAGCTTGAGGAGGAGGTTGAGCATGCAGCTAAGGAAACACATGATTGTGAGGAACATGTAGATACACCTAGCATGATGCAGGAGTCACCATTGTTGGAGATTCCTTCAGTAGCTTCGGCTGACACCTTAGTGGAGAGAATAGAGCATACACCCAGAGGGCCATAGGTTGAGGAGGTACCACCCATGGATGAGATGCAAATATTTGACGAGGTACCCAGTCTTGTGACCAATTTTCTAAATGATGACTACCCACAATAGATTGGTGAGGTTCTTGGAGACATATCTATCATTGAAGAGGTGTCAGAAGAGACAGAGGGTCCAGAGTTGTGACCGAGTTTACAAATGATAATATCCCTCGATAGTCGGACTTCTAGAATGGAGAAATAAGGCCATGATAATGAGAGAGGCCATTCTACAGCAAAAAAAGGAGTTAGAGGACATGAGAGTAGTTTGTGCCAAGTCGTGGCTAAACTGAGACGCATTGGGGAATAGTTGGGTTTCTTAATGGTTCAACTAGAGTGTAGATTGGAGAGACGAGGTAGCCCCACTAAGACATACATAGATGACGTTGGTAGTACTAGTAGGTTTCCTATATGCACTAGAGAGGGAGAGGTAGAATGACCTCGTCATATATTGTGTGTTGACCATGATAGTGAAAGGAGGCGACATGAGTTGCATAGGGTTCAAAATTCACACGATGGAGGGCTTGTTCTGCCTACGAGAGTTTTTACATTCGATCCCTCTCTTGTGGTTGGATGGAGAGATATTCTGAGTTGGTACCCAGTGGAGTGGGCTATGGAGATGGTAGTGGACTGAGGTGAAGCTCATCGGGAGCTTCCAGGTATTGGGGATACTGAAAGCCCAAACTGGCATTGGTATGCAAGCGGGACTACTTATCATTCCCCAGATATGTGTAATGTTCCTAACTAGCCCAAGCTAATAGGAATATTCAATTTTTCTTTACTTTCCTGTTTATTGAATAAATATGTAAGGGAGGACCATAAAAACTCCTAAAGCAATGAATAAATCAATGCCACATGTGAACAGAGAAAAATCTGGGCTATCTACATAAAAACACACTTATGAGTGAAGGGGATTGAACTATTTGACTGGGTCAACATGGCCAAATCACAACGTTGTCTAGATTCATTGAACCTCCTAGATGCATAGTGTAGATCAAGTTGGAGACTGTTCATGTGAATAGAGCTAAATTATTGAGATGGTTTAGGGTTGTGCAAGGACTCAATGTTATAAAAGGAAAGGAAGGACAATAAGAGAAGTTTGTTGATGACCATATGATTTCTGAAGAATCTGTCTATTTAGACATTTCTTATTCTCTTGACTGTTTAGCAGAGAATAGTGATGTTTAGCACTAGGTGTTCCCGGGCGGGAATCCCGCCTCCTCCATTGAGTAGCTCTTGGAGGAGCCTTGCATTTCTTGTCCACTATCAAGCATTTGGCCAAGCTCTTATTCCAACTACAATGCAGATCCTGTTGAGGTTTTGGTTGTCTTTGTAAGCAGCAGCAAGTGGAGGCTAGATCTATTCATATCTAGGCCATACTAGTGCCTCTTCTCAGTGAGTGAGTCTTTTATCCTCCTGGAAGAGTGTATTAGATGATTGGAGCTTTAGATCTACATCTTGGCATCGGGCCAAACTCTACAGAAATTCTACAACACATTTTATGTCCCTGGACTGTGTTATTTGCAAGTGATAATTTGCAGGGTCTTTTGGCAACTATTTGGTGGAGAGATCTCTGGTGTAAAGGAGTCTTGCTTGCACTGTGGTGATCCATGGATTGGCCAAAAAATCCATGTATGTTTCAGATATGATTTATTCATTGATGTATATACTTCAGAATTTCTAAATCATTATGTAGATCTGCTATAGTAGATCTGAGATCTACTCTTGTGCTTTCATGTTTTGCTGAAAACCCCAAGGGGTATGTAAACTAGAGACATTATAGTGTATGGATATGTTATAGATCTGAATTTTCATGCATTATCTTGTCCTAGATCTAAGTTGTAATCACCAGCTGCTGTGTGCTCCATAATAAAACGTTCTCAAGCTTGTTCAATCATCTTATATGGTTGCAGCCCTTCATAGTTGAGGATTTCTTCCTGTATTCTCTTCTTCTTCCTGTATAATGATGTAATAAACTCCATATTTGTTATTCATACCATATTACATCTGAAACCCTCATAAAATCATGCTAGGTAAGCTTCAAAAATTTCTGCATAAGTTAAGTGAATTCAGTGTTTTTACGTAGTATCGGGACTGAGAGATCTGTTTAACTTAGCTAGAGTCATTTTTTTTTCTTCTGAAATTTGGCATGTGAGTCCCACATGACCTAAGATAAAGGATCCCACCATTATTTCCCATTATTCTTATGAAAATCTCTAAAAATGATGTTTTTAGGGCTGAAATAGCTTCTTTTCCCTGTCTTTTGGATTGTAAATTGGAATATAAGTTGCTGTTGTAAATAAAATCAATGTATATGTGTTTATCACACCTATTTTAATCTTATTCATCATTGCAATACTGCTATACATCTTATGTCTTGCTAAATCCCTATTTTGGGATATTACAGTGGTATCAAAGCATGATCTTTGGCTCAGCCTGTGGCCTTCAAGCCAAGATGATATAAGATGCAGAAAGAGAGAAAAATGATGGAAGGAATGAGTTTCATCTCATATATTTTGAGATATAATAAGGATCTCCCCAAGGAGGTCAAGAAAATAAGAGTAGAGAAGAAATGTGATTACACAGAAGACCAAGAAAACAAGGGTGAAATCCCTTCGTCTGGAAGAAAGAAAGGGAAAGAGTTCTCAAAAACTCTATTCCACACTATGCATAAGCTGAAAAGTGAAACCAAATTAGGGTTTCAAGATGAGAAAGGTCCATGTACTTCCTATCAGCAAAAAGAGGATCCAGTATTGGAAAAAACTCCAAAGAAGCATGTTATGTCCTTTTTCTTTCAAGATAAGAGGCATAGAGATGGAGGAAAATTAGATAATGAGATTCTAAGTGAATATATTGCAGAATATACATCTCAACCTAGATCTGTTAGGAAGAATATAACTCCTCCAGAGTTTATTTATCTCAAAGAATAAAGGAGACCATGCAGCAATATAAGAATGAAGGGAAATAGATTTCTATTGTCTACTTTTGATGGGTCCTCCTCATGCACATCAAAGGCTTGGGGGAGGAATTTGGATGCATTTTTCCTGCTACATCTAGTAGTAGAGAAAGAGGCTATTGAGATTACTATGCTACACCTTCAAGGTGAAGAAAAAATGTTGTGTTTTAGCCATTTGAGTCATGCTAAAGTGACTGCATATGCAGACTTTACTCAAAGGTTGATCAAGAAGTTTGACAAGGAGAAATGAGAAGGGAAGAAGCCTTCACCGCCATCTATTGCAGAATCACTTGTTTCAGGAGGAATACCACTTGTACCTTTGCAATATTATATTGATCTCTTGATCTCTAGAGTCCCATTCACCATTCTAGAGATGCATGAAGAAGAAGAGACTTGTACCAGTGTTGATGAAGCCATAGAAGAACATCTATCGTCTTCAGAAGTTGGGGAAGCCATCACACTAGAAGGAGGGATCCTTGTAGAAATACAAGATGTTCTCAAGTTGTACCAAGGTATGCACATGTTTTCATCTCCTGCTATTTCAATGCAACATGAAGAGGATGATGGGAATGTACCATTGCATGACCAAGGCTAAAAACATATTGATGATTTGGAGCAGAAAAATTTCACTGCGCTAAGAAGCCTTGATTCATTCATGGAAGAGGAAAACAGTCATCCCAATGTATCATTGATGAGCTACACACAACCCTTGAGGTTGGATTGTAGTTTCTTGGAGGATTGGGTGAGTATTGTCTTGAGAAATACATTGACAAACTATGTGTTCATCTTTGGATCTGATTTGGAGGCAGCAGTTGCACCATTATGGAGTTTAGTAGCGCTATCATGTAGGAGTAGTGATGAGTTGGGGGCCCAACCATTGTTGGAAAATTCCAATGACCTTCCCATATTCATGATAAAGGAGGAGCAGATAGATGATGGAGGACATCTTAGGATGGATAGCATCTCTCATGTTTGTGTTGGATACTTCTTGATAAACCCTACACATCATGATGGGAGGCTTTTTCCTACCACCTATTTGGATCCTTGTGGGGTCAACTTGGTCATTGATGAGTGGTATTCATTTGGAGATCTTCAGAAGATTACATTTCAACATCCCATGAAGTGCAAAGACAAAAATCTGATTTGGGAGGATGGTATTCTCCATTGGAGGAGTGCCATTTTTGGGCATGATGATAGACACTCACCATGGGTTGGATGGGTGAATCTGATGAGAAAGAGGTTGGGAAACCACTTGCAGATCTATGATACTAGATAGTAGGATGCAATACTGCTTTGGTTACTCTTGAAGGAGTTTGGTCATCATTCTCTTTCTAAGGGTATGTGGCAGGACACTTACATCATATGGCAGCAAGGAGTTTGGGTATATTGGAGTGATGTGATCTATTTCATATATACTGCTATGATGTTTCTCCATGATCTATATGATGATGGTGTGAGGAGGCAACTAGATTTGTTATTGCTTTGGTTGTTATTGAGAGAGTATGGACTAATCTTATTCCATACTTTGCATGATGTTGAAAGAGTAGGAGATGGCACTATCATGGTGCAAGGGGGCTACTCTTTGACCTTGGAGGATGAGGAGGTACTTCCAATTTGGGAGGAATCTCTCACATATATTAGAATTATGTTTGATGATGACTTTGGCATATGGTATTTCAAAGGGAGGAGCAATGAGATGACATATGCACTAGTTCAAAGGCTAATAACGTTGTCACTTGGGAGCTTGGATTGTTTGATGGAGTGTTCCCAGGATCACTTCACAGATGATGCACTATGGAGGCATGTAGTAGAAGAGTATGATGGAGTATTGGATGGAAACATATATTAAATTTCTATGATCTTCATTGCTATGATTTTCCTAACTTGGATTTTCAAGCATAAGAAGAGAGATCCACATGCAGCATTAGTGAGCTTTCTTCCTATACATTCTGATGCATACCATTCCTTACTGAAGGAGTTCACTTGGGAGGGCATCCAAATGGATGTATATCATCATATGGAGAGATGCGTAGCCCAAAATATGATGAAGAGGTTATCAAAACCACTTCCCTACTCATTTTAAGTGAGGGATAACTTGCAAGTGAGCCATTTCAGCTCAATGACTAAAGTACATGATGGAGGATGTATATTTTTGCTTTATGACTTGTACTCCTTTGTCTTTTTGAGCAGCATATTGTACCAAGGAGGATATTTACTTCTTATATCTTGTATTATGATGTACTTGAGGCCATTTGCATCATTGATGTTGGCCATTTTATTTGTGGTTTGTGGGAGGGAGGCCACATGACTTTATGTGTGCACCATTGGCACCAAGTTGTACTTCATGATCTCATCTTGTAGGATGAATGTGGCAGAAAAAAAGTGGCTGAAAGGACACTTATTGCACTATGATATGAGGCAGGAAAGGGATGCACTGCACTGGTTCCATATATGGAACTGTATTCCACCTCCTCGTTGTCACATGGCAACTTGCTTTCATTTTTTTATGCTTCCATATTTTGATGATGTTCTTATTATTATGGGAAGCTCTATTGGAGGAGTGGCACAAGAGTTGGCAGTGCCATTTGGGAGTATGATTCTCCATACTTCATATGTTTCATGTTTCAGGAGAAACAATGGGCAAACCATGATTGCCATACTACACCTCTTGTCTTCATGTGGGAGGAACCATTTGGAGAGCTTGAGTTCTTTGAGGAGGCACCTCATGGATGTTTTGGAGGTGGAGTGACTTGGGTCATTCATGGGGACCGTTATATTTCAGCCCAAGGTCAGCAAAAGCTCCACACATATCATAAGTGGAGGGAGAAGTAGAGTGGGATAGTCATTTTGATCCCTCAAATTCAGCCATGCAACCCACTTTCTTTGCAGGAGCTTAAGGAGGAGGAAATGATTCATGAGTTACTAAGTTGGAGGGTGACTCAATTTTTGTAGATGATAGCTTGGGGATGGAGATTCCACATGGGGATGATGATTCCCAATACAGTTCTGATTCCATGCCTCAAGAAGGCCTCTATATCACATATTTTTGTTTCCGTGTATGTCCTAACTTTTCATGAGGAAAGCCATTTGAGAATTTTACCAAAGGCATGCTTATACACATGGGAGGAACAACTTGAGGGCATATTGTTGAGAAGGCATCTTTTTCATTGGAGGAGCATATCACTTGAAAGATGCTACAAGAAGAAGAGGGGAGGCTCTTCAGTTCTATCCTTGCAGTTGCATGAGGACAAGCAACATTTGGGAGGGGAGGACTATAATGTTCCTAATTAGCCCAAGCTAATAGGAATATTCAATTTTTCTTTACTTTCCTGTTTATTAAATAAATATTTAAGGGAGGATCATAAAAACTCCTAAAGAAATGAATAAATCAATGCCACATGTGAACAAATACAAATATGGGTTATCTATATAAAAACACCCTTATGTGTGAAGGGTATTGAACTATTTGACTGGATCAACATGACCAAATCACAGCGTTGTCTCAATTCATTGAACCTCCTAGATGCACAACGCAAATCAAGTTAGAGACTGTTCATGTGAATAGAGCTAAATCATTGAGATGGCTTAGGGTTGTGCAAGGACTCAATCTTATAAAAGGAAGGGAAGGACAACAAGAGAAGGTTGTTGATGACCATATGATTTCTGAAGAATATATCTATTTAGAAATTTCTTATTCTCTTGGCTATTTAGCAGATAATAATGTTGTTTAGGACTGGGTGTTGCTAGGCGAGAATCCCACTTCTTCCATTGAGTAGCTCTTGGAGGAGCCTTGCATTTATTGTCCACTATTAGGCATTTTCCCAAGCTCTTCTTCCAACTACAATGCAGATCTTGTTGAGGGTTTGGTTATCTTTGTAAGCAACAACAAGTGGAGGCTAGATCTATTCAGATCTAAGCCATACTAGTGCCTCTTCTTAGTGAGTGATTCTTTTATCCTCCTAGAAGAGTGTATTAGCTGATTGGAGCTTCAGATCTACATCTTGGCATCAGGACAAAGTCTACAGAAAGTCTACATCGTAGTTTATGTCCCTAGACTACGTTATTTGCAAGTGATAAGTTGCAGGGTATTTTGGAAACTATTTAGAGGAGAGATATCTGGTGTAAAGGAGCCTTCCTTGCACTGTGGTGATCCATGGATTGGCCAACCAATCCAATTATGTTTCGGATCTGATTTATTCATTGATGTATCTGCTTTATAATTTCTAAATCATTCTACAGATCTATTGCAGTAGATCTCAGATCTACTCTTGTGCTTTCATGTTTTGCTGAAAACCCTAAGGGGTATGTAAACTAGAGACATTATAGGGTATGGATATATCATAGATCTGAATTTTCATGAATTATCTTGTCCTAGATCTAAGTTTAATCACCAGATGCTGTGTGCTCCATAATAAAATGTTGTCAAGCTTGTTCAGTCATCTTCTATGGTTGCAGCCCCTCATAGTTGAGGATTTCTTCCTATATTCTCTTCTACTTCCTATATAATGACGTAATAAACTCCATAAATATTATTCATGCCATATTACATCTGAAACCCTCATAAAATCACGTTGGGTAAGCTTCAGAAATTTCTGCATAAGTTGAGTCATGGGAATTTAGTGTTTTTAAACAGTATCGGGACTGAGAGATCTGTTTAACTTAGCTAGAGTCATTTTTTTTTGCTGAAATTTGGTATGAGCCCCACATGACCTATGATAAAGGATCCCACCATAATTTCCCCTTATTTTTACACAAATATCAAAAAATGACATTTTAAGGGCTGAAATAGCTGCTTTTCCCCGCATTTTGGATTGTAAATTGGAATATAACTTGTTGTTGTAACTACAATCGATGTATATGTGCTTCTCACACCTATTTTAAGCTTATTCATCATTTCAATACTACTATACAGCTTGTGTCTTTCTGAATCCCTATTTTGGGATATCACAATATGTCGGTTGACTACAACATTTGTGGTATAGTTGACCTAGCGGTTGAGTGCACACATTTACTAGGGGAGTTTCGGTCAACACCAGTGAATAAAAAATTTAGAGATAGACTCCTTGGGTTATCTTGGTATGATGGTTGTACATGGGATCATAGGATGATCAGTATACTCTGGTAGGAGCTTTTTGGAGGAGGTGGCATTGGTTGGCCACCAAACAATTCCTTTTATGGAGTCGAGGGTTCTCCCTAGCTATGTGGGGTTAGTGGTCATGGAGGAGCAGCACAGTGGTGGCGTCGCCACTAGTACATAGAGAGATTCACCTCTTGTGTCTCTCAGGGAGGATTTGGAATCATCAGAGGGAATGATGATGCGACAATAGAGGAGGAGATACCAATAGGGTGTGGTTCGACACATACTGTCTCAAATTAGATCATGGAATCTAGTGGCATGTAGGGGCATACTGTGTTGGGCAGTGGCTCATAGGTGAGCACAGAGGTGTGTGGTGGTGTGCCACGATGCATGGGTTCACACCATGGAGTAAGGGTAGTGACTCACACCACATTGGATTTGTTAATGAGGCAACAGATGCATTGGTGCATATGGACACCCGACGCTACATGGTGATACAAAAATAGTGAGGGAGATCTTGCGGTGTACAGGGACAATATGCAACATATAGTGGCATGTTGAGGAGTGTGGTGATACTTGGTGGTATGTAATGGCACATGATGTGGCACATCAGGCTCTTGGAGCATTGCCTCCAAGTTGAGTTATGGAGAGGGGAATTAGGTGTACCATTGGATGCAAATCACCCAGGATCTATGAGGGTGCAAATGAGAATCATTTGATGATATCCATGGGGACTCGCATGCCTGTCTAACTTCTACATTGTTGGAAAGCATAGAGGAGTTGGGTGTTTTCACATGATACCTTCATCACGAATAGCAGGACATGAGAGTCTTGCTTGAGACAGTTATTTAGGACACAGAGTAACCAAAGGGAGACTTCTCAATTATGGTATTTGGTCAGGGCATGAGCTGACGGGGGTAGGCTTAGGTAGGTGACCCTGAGTGAGTTGCAGGGTGTACTATCGGTAATAAATCCTATGATGTTATGTGAGCATGAGGTACATGAGATGGTAGTCCTTGTTAGCAAGAGGATGCCTAGGCTCTAGGCTGTATCCGGGTACATCATCAGGAGCTAGAATATAAAATTTCATTGTGTGGTTGGGTAGGAGCAGAGTAGTTTTTCATACGTAGGATAGATCCTTGATGTTGGGTTCCCATCCATTGGATACATACAGGGGTCAAGGACAAGGCATAGGGGGGTCCCAACAACGAGCAACATGCCATAGTAGTAGGCAGTGAGGATGGGGAGTCGTGGACCTCTAGTATGGGTATGGGATCTAGGGATCCAGTTGATTGGTGGGACACTCAACCACTTAGTGAGTAAGACCAAGATAGTAGGTGATCCATTTCATTATCAGGTTGAAATATGTCGGATCACCGAGGTCTTCGTTATATGGCGAGGTAGGTGGTTGTTCAATAT
This sequence comes from Pinus albicaulis, assembly GCA_034641835.2. Taxonomy (NCBI): domain Eukaryota; kingdom Viridiplantae; phylum Streptophyta; class Pinopsida; order Pinales; family Pinaceae; genus Pinus; species Pinus albicaulis. Next base: position 818,124,449 of record CM076574.1, on the reverse strand, counting down.
TGGGGCTAGCAATGGAGTGATAAGCTTGAGCATTGATGAGTCACCTTGGCAGGATGGGCATAGCCTTAACCATCACACACATTATGGCTGAGAGTTACAGGAGGGGAGGTTTTGGTACAAGTATATTAGTTGGCCTGTTCTGACCAGATTGTTGCAAGGTCGATAGGACATTTTCCTTCTGAGACTAGCATGGGACCCAAGTATCATAGTACTTGACAGCTCAATGACCTTTAGGGATGAGCTGGCTACTACAAGGAGAGGTCACTTATATATTCCATTGGTCTTTAGTGTATCGCTGATGGCATGGGGGAATTCGTCAACATGATAGTTTGGCCAGCAGGAGGATGTTAAGAGGATCTCATGCAGGGGAGACTTCATTTGCATAGGGATTAGGTTGTATCTTCAGGGGCCCACCATCAGAGTGCATGTGATGGACTACTCATTAGGTAAACTTTATGAGGATTTTGACATAGTTTTACATTATTAGTAGGCTCTACTTATTGGTGGTAGGAAGAGGGATTCTAACACCTATGTTTGGCAAGATAGTCAGTGGATCAAGGGGTGCTTCACGTTGATCGGGTTCGATTGGGATCCTAACATCAAGGGACTCCTTCACTACAGGACAGTGCAAATATCAAGGATGATCCAATGGCACATTTAGGATTCTGGTATATTTTTCAGTGACAATGGGGATCCATAGTCAGAGAGGGTGCTTGTTCAAGCATTTCTTGAGGACAAACAATTTTTGGTGGGGAGGACTATAATATACCCCATTTTGATTTTTCATTTGAAGGGATTAATGGATTTTATTAGGGAGGAGATAAGCATAGCACAATTTTGTCATTTGGGCATTAGATAATTTTTTGGTGTATGGGAATTAGGATAAATGGAAATTTATAGCTCTAGTGGAATGTGGGGGCCACAAGAGAAGGAAATTCGACCCAATGGAGCAATTCGCACTAGTGAGAAGAGAGAGAAAGGAAGGGGTGTGAATTAGTGGAAGGTGGGGACCACCGAGGGAGAGAAGCCCAACAATTATAAATAGAGCTTAGAGGCCTCCATTTGGTATCTTTGATCATTTGACAATTAAATATTAGTTCTCTTGAGCTACTTAGCCAAGACAATGATGCTCTTCAGCAAAGGAATATCCAAGCAGGAATTACACCATCATTTCAGATAACTTTGAGTGTCTCCCTAGTGAAGCAATTTGGGGAGCTCAATTCAGAGTTTCCGTTAGGTGTATTTAAAATTTATTTTAGTTGGTACGCTTTTCGCCCGGGGCGCAAAATTTGTTCAAATTTCTTGTGGGGAGATTAGTTACGAAGGAGAAAAACACTGGAGAATTTGCAGGGGTTTTCACCTAATTTAGCTAGATATTTTGTGGTGATTAGCAGGGATGAGTTGAGAGAATTATTGGGGCCGAAGTTATACATTTATGGAAGTTCATAGGGGATGAAGGAATAGAGGTTGAAGAAAGATAAGTGTTAGATATTGGAGGTATTCCTCAGGGGAGAATTCAGCCAGAGTTGGTAGATATTTCCAGTGGTGGATTTGGGCTTAATTTAACAATATCAATTTTGTTGGGCATTTTCTAGCCAAATTGGGCAATTTCCACTTGTTGGGGGTTAAAGGTGGTGGGTGGATTCAGCCCAAACCCTTTATGGGTTATTTTTGGTTTATTGAGAGGAGTCCCTCACTAATTTTATAGAATTTTTCAAGTGATATTCGAGGTTGAAATCCTAATTCTTACAGTAGGGTGAATTGCTAATTCGCTGGGGAATTTGCACCATTTTGTGGGTTTGAATTTGGCTTGGATATAGGCCAAACCTTTTCTAGGTATTTTTGGGTTTGAGGAGAGGAGCTTGTGGATTAAATTTTAGAGCATTCCGAGCATTATTTTTAGCAGGACAACCAATTCCATTCAACAATCTGCAGTGGAGTTTCTAGGCAATTTTGAGCTATATATTTGGGCCAATTCTAGCACTTGATCCTACACATTCTCACATGGGATTTTTGTTTCTTGCTGTAGCCAGCCCAGGTTCCATGAATTTCATCCTATTGTACTTGATTCTCTAGGCATAATTAATAAAATGGCTCAGGACTATTGCCCAGATTTTGGGGTTTTCTAATTTGTGCTCATCTTCAGATTTTTATTGTTGTATTTTAGTTCATGCATCTATTATTTGCTGTAAATTTGAATTTGGAATATTATATATAGTAAATTTTGTACTAAAATTTAAGTCATATCATTGTTTCTATTGGCCTAAACATAAGCTTTGATCAATATATTAAAAAGGTAGAATTCAAATATACTTGATCCTTCTAACAACTCATAGAATGATTTAATAATTTAATTGAAAATATCTAACACAATGATGTAAAGCCACAAGAAGGACCATTGCATTCAAAATTATTCTAGATTATAAGAATATACTTCATTTCATAGAATTGCACTTTAAGCATAGGACCAAGAATGCAACCAAAGGTACCCTTAGCAGTCATACACCTTGCAAAGAGGACTATGGTTTCCCAAGATAAAATTTATGTTGATTTAATAATTTAATTGCAAATCTCTGACACTATGATGTAAAGCCACAAGAAGGACCATTGCATTCAAATTTATTCTATATTATAAGAATATAATTCATTTCAAAGAATTGCACTTTAAGCCTAGGACCAAGAATGCAACCAAAGGTACCCTTAGCAGTCATACACTTTGCAAAATGACTATGGGTTCCCAAGATAAACTTGATATTGTTGCAAAATGAACCTGGGTGCCCAAGGTAAACTTTATTTGTACTATATTACATTTTGAAACATTGTTGAGGAAATTTTTTTTTTTATAATGTGTAGTTCAAAGATACAATAAGCTTGTCATTATGATTCTCTTAAGAAGTAGTTATATATAATTGATGAAGCACACTTGTCCATGGCTTCCTGAAAAACATGTGAGTACCACTTTACCCAATTTGAAACTTTTGGCCATTTACCAACCGAAATCACCATGCAAAAAATAGATTTGACCTATAAAAAATGTTAGGTTTTTAGCATCAAATGTGAAATCTTTATCTATTTCAAATGCAATGGGTTGCAGGGTGTCATTTCAAACAAAAAATAAAATCACAACTGCAACTTTCACCATAAAAATACTGCAGAAAATAAATTACTGAAAAGTGAGAAATTATAGTGCACACACAAGAATTTTGACACAGTTATTTTTGGAAAATTGTCCCTGGAAAAACCCAATGCAGGAAAACCAATGCAACAGATGAGGGTTTTATTATTATTCTTCAGCAGCAATTCTGAGTACAATAATTTAGATGCTTGAATGCCAACCTAATCTGAGGAAAATACTGGAAAAATTATTGTGATAATTTTCTCTCACTCCACAACTAATTTATTCCTCTGAAATTACCTCCCTAGCCTCTACACTAAGTCTCTTGCATCACCCTATGCGCAATGCTTATGCAGACCTTATGGGGAATGCGACCTTCCTTCCTTTGCCTCTTTCCAAAATTGGAAAATTTCCTCCAGGAATGCTACTACCCTTTTCTTCCACCTGGTACTCACCCTCTGCCTTTATCTTCTCTGATAAATTACTGCCACCGAGAAAATTGAATTGCTTGGGCACTGAGTATCTGCATTGGTGTTTTCTCCACCACCACATCGTTCTCCTCTTATAATCCACCGTTGGAGCACCAAAGGCCAAGGTTAAAACTTAATCAATGGATAGGATCATCTCAGGATCGATCCGTGTGAGTTTCTAGATTATTCTCACCTTATCTCAATTAATAGTGATTAATTAACCATATTCCCTAAGTTTAGACTTAGAAAATATTTAAAAAACGATTTATAATCTAATTGAGACACTTCTAAGAGGAATTTCCAGGAACAATTTCTAGGTTTTGGAGATCTCATGTATTCATGCCTCTCCACAAAATTTCGTGGCTAGAATAATTTCGATGCTACAAAAACTAACACTCCCTCTTAGCGAGGAATGTGTTTTCGTGTTGCACATCCTGTCACAACACTCTATCTCTGTATAATCTCCTATTACGTTGTTGATGTCTAGATGTTGCTACCCACAAACCATTACACAATTCAGATATACGCTGCATTTGTGTTGCTTCTGACCCTATTGTACTTCTCCCAACATTGCATCTGCACTGCAGCTCCCTCTCATTTTCTACTACTGTAGCTGAAAATCATCCAAGGTAATTTGTCTCTACTACTGAATCAAGTTCTCCACCATACCCATCTATTCTCTGAAATAGAAAAATTTAGCTCTTCCTAGAGTTTTCGTGAGTATATTTTCAGCCCGCACTTCAGTGAGAACATACTGTAGCTAGACTCCTCCACGTTGTACACAATCTATGATGAAATGACATCGAATATCTATGCTTAAACATGGATCTACAATCCTGCATTCTGAACCTCTTCAGAATATCTGTAGCATATCTTTGACTAGATACATGAGAGATCCAATAAGCTATCTATACAAGGTGGGGTTGACATCGTTTTCATATGATGCATCTATCTTCTTCAAGTTGGTGATCATGGGTGTAGACATGGGTCTACAATCTTGCATTTTGAACCTCTTTATAATATATGTAGCATATATTCCTTTCCCAAGGAAGATATCCCCATCCTTCTGCCATACTTCCAATCCTAAGAAGTAGTGAATCAACCCCAAATCCCTCATGTCAAACTCTATTACCAATTTCCTCTTGCAGTTCTCTATGAGCCCTGATGATCCTCTCAAAAAGAGATCATCCACATACAAAACTAGGATGAGTGGCTCACTCTCTACCGTCAAATAGTGAAGGTCTAGATCTTTGTCACACTTGAATAATTCCATCTGCTACAAGTAGATGTCAATCTGACCATACCATGCCCGAGGAGCCTACTTGATTCTATATAGAGATTTCTTTATTCTTCACACATGAGTGCGCCTCTCATGGGTCTTGAAGCCCTCTAGTTGTCCTATGTACGCTTCTTCCTATATCACCATGTTCAAGAAAGTTTTCTTGATTTCTGTCTGGTGAATCTTCCATCCCATTTGATCTGTTAGGGATATAACTGACCAAATAGAGGTTTATCTGGAAACTGGGGTGAAATTATCCTCATTATCTATCCCTTCTTTCCATGCATACCCCTTTTCCACGAACGTAGCCTTGAAATTTTCCACACTGTCATCTGCAGCATACTTGATCTTGTATATCCATCTAGAACCTACAACTGACATTTCTTTAGGCCTTGGCATCACCTCCCAGACATCATTCGTCATGATAGAGTTGTAATCATCTACCATTGCATCTACACACACCTAATGTTGTGTAGCCTCCTGAAAACTAGAAGGTTATGCAACCTGAGGCACCAATGCTTGGTACCTATCAAGTTGTCTGCGTTGTCTTTTGTTCGTCCTAGGGGTTCCAATAAACTTCTTTGTGTCTCTTAATGTTTGATGAAATTCTTTGTTGGCTTGACCACTAGTGATGGGAGGCTCAAAAAAATCCTCCTCATCCTGTCCCTGATGCTCCATCTGCTGAGAACTCCCCAGATTTATTGCATTGGGTTTTTCCAGGGACATTGCTCCAAAAATAATTGTCATGTGTCTATGATTTATTCTTGCGTAGATTTTATCTCCACACATTTCTTTTCCATAGTTTAATTTTGTGAAGGCTGTAGTGTATGGGTTTCAGTATTTATCGTAGAATACAGTAAATAATTTGTTCAAGTAATTAACAAATAGACGAATTCTCATCAATTTCTGCAGTAAGATTTGGGCAACCAAAATGTCACACCACCTCAAACCTATCCTCAAGCCTTACACTAGTCATAGCCATCTCCAATTTAGAAAATCAACTGAAAGTTTTTTCTTGGTCTTTGAGGAACCCAAATTACCGCTAGATTTTTTCCTATATCTGTTGATTTCTTGAGACTCTCTACTTGCAATTTCTTGGTGGTTTTTTTGTTTAGGTTTACCTCTAGTTTTGTGCCCTCCTCGACCATGCTTAATGCATCTGGTGCACTTGGTTGTTGGTCCACTTTCCACTCAATGGTTGAGTCTTGTACCCACAACTCTTCAAGGTAGCTATGTCAATTTCCACTTGTTGGACCCTATCTATCTGTCATTAACACCCTGGCCAACTTGGTGTTGGATCTCTATTGAAATTATGTCTCTTGGCATGTCAAACCTATCTTAGTACTAGTGACTGACCAATCCACTATTTCTATCCTTCCCTTGTGCCTTCATTTCCCTTTAACAATCTTCTGAACGTTGCTTTCACCTGATCATTTGGCGGTTCCACTTAAGCCTTGGTCACCCTCTACTTGTTTGTAGCCTGCACTCAAGCTCTAGTTGGTGGCTAGCTTGTCGACCACCAAAACTACCAACTCCTTGACTCCATTATATAGCTTGTACAGTGCAGACACCTCTTCCAATTATCTGTAGACTCCTTAGGTTACCACCTCGAGCTCAACCCTTGTTTGCACAGACGTCGTCTGACTTGGGTTGTTGTTGAATTTATGAGTGGACTCTGCTAGATATACCTCCCATGCCTACTATGCTAGTCAACATCCCTTATCGACTTACTTTGAACCATTAGTGGAGTTTGTTCGCCCTTGGTTGTTGGCTTAGTCACTATTGGCCACCACTAACTTTTGGCTACAACTTGAACTCATTTTTTTCCCTTTTTTTCCTTTAGATTTAAATTTAAAACTTCAACCTTGGTTCTATTTAGTTGTGTTTTATGTCATGTAGCCTAAAAAGAATGTACGTCTCATGCAATCATTGCCAAAATTAGATATGGTGATCCCTATATGAACTTGGTTTCTTGCATGATTCAAAAATAAATTTTCAGATTTTTTCTCTCTAATACCATGCCCAACATTTTATTAATCTAGTAGATTATATATCTATTGAACAAATGCATATCTACGTTTTGATCTATTGAATAAATGCATATCTAGGTTTTTAAGACAATTGATGGAAGCAAAATCACACAACCAATCTCAATCAAAAGTGAAAAACATATTTTTCACAATAAATAGTTCATTAAATTTGAACTTATTGAGTTCTCATTATTAGTTAATGGCCCAACTGAGAAAATTAAAATTACAAAATGCTTTGGATCTGATCCAGTAGGCTGTAGATCTATCCTTGATCTCCTTGTCTGATCTAGATCTCCAATGTTATACTTTTGCATTTCCTAGGACCTGGCATGATACAGTGTCACACACCTCACTTGAAAATTCCTCTCTCAAGTATCACAGTATCACTTGAAAATTCCTCTCTCAAAGGCTAGTGCCATTGTATGGAGTATCTTTCTCCTTTTCTTACCCTTGCTTTTATAACTTTACATTGATCTAAATCCATAATCCTAACTTTTGAAGTGATTGACGACCTAGATTGTATCTCTCCTCACTTGAGATCAATGATTGAGATTAAAACATAATCACTAGAGTAAATATTCTATTTTTCCTAAGTTTTTTTAGGCATCATAATTAATTATGTGGTTTTCACAAGTTTAAACTTAGGTTGAGTTACATTAGATATTTTCCCACACTTGATAAGTGTCCTAAGGATATTTGGGGTGAATATTGTCCTAAGTAGTCATTGGGTGACTTTTCCATATTCCTAGACACCTAGGCTTGTGCTAAAGTACTTGCTCGAGCTACAATCATAAAAAAAACTTACCCTCCCTAAGGTCAGTTTCGACCAAAATCTTAACTACCCTTTCATCAACTTTCAAGTAAAACCCTTCTTTCAAGTCAATGAATTTTCTTATTCCAACTCCTGAACTTTCAACACCTTTCTCATTCCATAGTTCCAGTAATAGGTTTCGAATTCCACCAAAATGGGCTACATGCACTTATTCTTTCCTTGGATCAAAATCATGCCTCCACCTTCAAATGTCGAGGTATGATAGACCCTAGTATTGATTAAAAGCTAGATCTTTTTTCACTTCAAATTTTCTTCAAAACTAGAAGGCTAACCTCTGACTTATGCAAATATGGTTTTTTATCAAATATCCCAACAATCCTAACCAATTTTGCTTCTTCCACCACTTTTTTTTTTCTTCATCCGCCACTTGTTTCCTCATTTTGACAATGTGTTTCTTATGAAATGGAGGATTATGGCTTTACTCATTGAGTTTATATTCTCTTCTTATCCCATGTATTTGCTTGCTACTAAATTAACCTTATCATTATGCATTTTCATGCATTTCCACTTACATTGTTTTCTTCCTTCAAGTAAGTTTTGGACTATTCCTTTGGCTTAGGATTCTCTAACATATTCTCTTACCAACTCCTCCCATGATAGATCGTTGAATCCAAACTTTGTTATGTCCTCAAGAACCCCCAACTCAAAAATTTATCCTTTCTCCTCCCTTGTTAGGCATAGGTCTTGTTGTTCAAGCCTTGTTGATGACTTGGATCAGTCAACATGTACATCCATGTTAGATTTTCACAAGGGATGACATTCATTGGCATTAGGAGATGTATGTATTAACATTCTATTTCCTGTGCTATCATTTAAGACTAGTACCATGAAGTTGATTGGATTTTTGTTCTTAGATTTAGGTTTACCCTAGAATTTTCAAATGAATATTCTATTATGGAGTCATCAAAATAAGCCCTCTTGGGTCATCACAATATGCCCTTCATCCTTTCTAGACTTAACTCGTCCCTTTTTCAAATTCTTCTTCCTCCTCTTCAAAGTAATCTACATGGTATTTCTCCATATTTAGCATTTAAAATTTCCTATATTAATTGAATAATGTATAAATTGGGCTCAAATGAACTCTTAATTATTCCATAATCCTTTGTCCAGCCTAATATTATCTATTTTGATGCTAGAATTGTCTGTGCAAAAGACTCATGAAATTTCACAAATTGATAAAATAAAGCTAAAATTAACTCCTAAAATGGAGCTTTGTTTGGTGGTTCTGAACTCTTAATTAATCGATAATCATTTGTCCAGCCTAATATTATATAAAGGATCTGTTTTGATGCTACAATTGTTTGTGCAAAAGACTAATGAAATTTCACCAATTGCTAAATAAAGCCAAAATTAACACCTAAATTGGAGCTTTGTTTGGTGGATCTGAAGCATGCATTCTAGAGAAATTAAGACAAAAATGTGCTTCCAAAATGCAGATTAGAACATTTGGAATATTCCTTATAAGGTTTACTTAGTGTTTGGTGTCAAGAAAGGCAAGGGTCGTTTCACTAGGAACGGTCACTATCTCGGCCATTTCACTAGGAATGGTCACTATCGCTTCCTCACTACCTCCCTTCCCATTAATGAACAAAATACACTTCCAAAAGTTGCTAAATGAAATACTACCCCACAAACAATATAAAAGTTTGATGAAGCAATGAAATCAACTAAACCCAAATTCTAGAATTGATGATAAGATGAGATATACGTGACCTTTGTACATCTTGTAGGTTTTAACCCTGAACATAAATTATCTACACATGAATCTTATAATAGAAAATAAACAATAGCAAGAGCATAAAACATAAAATAGATAAACACAGATATTTTCCCCTGGATCCCAAATCGGGACGACCAACTTGATTTCTCATTATATTCCTTTTAGTGTTACAACACATATATATACATGCCGAAGCATACATAAACCCCAATCCATTAACCTTGGATTAGAACATAACCGTAGTTCCTTTGACCGGATCTACAAAATACCAGGGGCTGAAAACCATCGTACCCCAAAACCATGTGCAAAATCATGCACAAAACATGGGTGGGTCCGCCTATGAGTGGGACCGCATACCAAAAAAAAAAATTTGTCGGGGCGTTGCCCCAAACCCCAACAGGGGGGGCTGCTGCCCCCCCTACTGCGCCTGGTGCAACGTACAATGCGTGGGGCTAATCATGGAAATAATGTAACACATACCCAACATTCTCCCACTTGTTTTTTTCTTTCCACAGGGGGCCACAGGAGAACTTAGTCATTAGGCCAATTGTTCAACACCCATTGTTTCTCTAAACCAAAAGAACTTTTGAGTGCTTACAGACTTTGTCAATGCATCTGCAACATTCTTCAAAGTGTCCACCTTTACCAGCAACACCCTTTTAGCTTCAACCATATCTCTAATAAAGTGATATTGAACATCAATGTGCTTTGTCTTTGAATGATAAGCAGGGTTCTTAGCCAAGAAAATTGCACTTTGGCTATCACAGTCTATCCTTATACCTTGTTGTACCAACCCCATACTTGAACACAATCTCTGCAACCAATCTGCTTCCTTGCTTGCATGAGTGGCTGCTATGTATTCTGCTTCTGTAGTTGAAAGCGCCACTACAGACTGCCTTTTACTCATCCAACTCACTGCACCTCCAAATAGGCTAAACACATACCCACTTGTAGCTCTTCTTTGGTCCAGATCTCTAGCCCAGTCTGCATCAACAAAACCATGGATTTCCAACATTCTTTCCAATATTGGTCTTCCCTGGTAGCACAAGCCATAATCACTAGTGCCACGTAAATATCTGAAAACCCGCTTCACTGCTGTCCAATGCTCCTTCGCTGGGTTTGACATAAACCTTCTCAATACTCCCACTTCATGTGAAATGTCTGGTCTAGTACAGACCATTGCATACATTAGGCTACCCACTCCACTTGCATATGGAACACGGGACATATGCTCCTCTTCTTCTTCTGTCTTGGGACACTGTTCAACATATAGCTTTACACCTATAGGAATAGGAACTTTCACCAGTTTACTATCTTGCATATTAAACCTCTGCAATATAGTCTCGACATACTTCCTCTGGTTTAACCATAGCTTCCTCTTTGCCCGATATCTCTTAATTTCCGTGCCCAAAATATAGTTTGCAGCACCAAGATCCTTCATGTCGAATTTGGAGAACAGTTGGGTCTTCAAATATTGGATAATTTCTTTGTCATTTCCAATCAACAACATATCATCCACATACAAGACCAAATAAACAGCATGGTCACCAATTAATTTAAAAATAAACACAAAGGGATCATCCTTAAGCTGGGAGGCCAAGTCCTACATAGGTATTAAATTTCTGATACCACATCCTTGGTGATCAAGTTAACCCATACAAAGACTTCTTCAACCTGCATACTAGTTCTTTCTTACCCTTCACCATAAAGCCTTCAGGTTGCTTCATGTAGATCTCCTCTTCTAGATCCCCGTGAAGAAATGTTGTCTTCACATCCATCTGTTATATCTCAAAATCAATTGTAGCAGCAACAGATAAAAGTAATCTAATAGAAGTAACCTTGGCAACAGGAGAAAAAATATCGCCAAAATCAATTCCCAGCACCTGGGAATAACCTTTTGCTACCAACCAAGCTTTGTATTTCTCCACCTTGCCTTCTACATTCATCATCTTTTTAAACACCCATTTGCTCCTGTTATAGCATCATTTCTCACCTTCATATGATTCATGATTGCTTGTATGGCTTTGGGCACCCATTCCTACAGACTTGGACAAATTCACTTAAAAACAGTGTAAAAATCCCCATACGCGATTATGCCCAGACTTTTCCGCGTGTATACGTGAGTCCAACTGCACTTTTCCGCGTATGCCATTAAAATTATGAAAAAATATATAAAAATTCCCTATTTTCGGGCTGGGTTGATGGTTACTCAGGTAGTTCAACCACCCCAGCACGTGGCCAACTGTTTCCAACTGTTGAAACTACTTGGAGGGAGTATAAAAACCCCTCATGTACATGGCCTAAGGGAGAGAGAGAATTATTGATATTATATTCTATTGGTATTCCCTATCCAAGTCTGATTCCCCATGCCTCCTGCACTTCCCAGTTCATTACAGGAAACCCTTGTTTCCTTGAGATGCTCATCTCCCTATATGTCATCTCGTATGCATCAGTTTGGAAGGAATCTTAGCGAGGCAAGGGCGGGACGGATCCGGACGACGGTCTGCTCGAAGATCGTGGAAGGATTCAGGTGATCTCTCCACTCATTATTTATGTACATGCTATTTATAATACAGAAGTACCATCTTGTTCCTGAAATATACGTGTTAGTGTCTGCTTACATATAAGAGAAAATTGTTATTTAAGCATTCATTATGGTTTATCTGATGTTTTATACGGATTTCACTAACATTTAGAGTAGATATATGTTGTACAACCAGTTCTTCGTGCTTGTTTCTTCTTGTCTTTCAGGTTAAGAAGGAAGGACGGTTGCTGGGGGTTTGGACCCCACGAGATCTGCTTCAACAGTAGGACCTACGAGTAACTTCCTCGATCTACTCTATTTAGTTTTTCCTGAACATGCATGGTTGTGTGAGTCCTTCTTAAGTAGCATGCCCCTGCTCTGTAGAGGTTGTAACCCAACGAACCTCTAGGGTAATTTTCCCCGAAACAGAACTGGCGATTCCACTGGGGATCACATTCTTGTGACTCCCCTGTTGGGTGGTTTCAGCTGTTTGATAGGTTGCCGACAGTTTTAACTTTCATTTGTAGTCCAGTTTACTTTTTCTCAGTCAGTCTGAAGTCCTGGTTTCTTATCCAGGCTTGTCCTTTTTGTTTTTTTCATTATTTACCTTTGTATACGCACTTTTTTCTGCACACAGTCGCGTATACACGCAATTTTGTCTAAAGGGACCCGCGTATACGCGAGTTTCATTTAGCACAGTCGCGTATGCATGCATGTTGCTAAACTGTGAAGTAGCATATACCTAGGCAGATTTTGAATTTTTGGATTTCTTGACTTTTTGGTCCTTTCTGGCTGTGGAGACCTGTTCCTATAGTGTCTTTGCACTCTCTGGATTGTGAAGAAGGTGGTCTTTTGTCTTTTCTCTCTTTCGTTTGATTGAAAACTAGTCTTTTTGGCAAAGTGTTGTTTCTGGTGCTGGCACTTCTGGTTTGAGTACCAAGATAGCTTTCTGAGCATTCTTGGCTGTTCTGCTTTATCATAACAGAGAGCTCCTACTCATTTACTCTTTCCTGTCTTTGTGTTTTGCTTGGCACTACGATTTTTGCTCATTTCTTGATTGGTTTTCTTGAGTTCAGTAGACTAGGTCTTGTTGCAACTTTTGGAGAGTTTTTCTTGCTTCTTCGAAGTTTTTGTTTGCGGCAAGTTTATACTATTCTTCTAGGCTGAGTGGCTGAGTTTTCTTGTCTTCTTTTGCTCTTATTGATCTTGCTACTAGTCAGCTTTATAAGGTTTGGAGCATTGTTGAATTTTGTGCTTGAAATTCAGTCTTGTTTAGTTTGGATTTTGATAGTTTTGCTTGGTCTTTTCGAGCTCTTTCTTTATAAAACTAGAAAGCTCAAAAAAAACATTTGCTTTGCTTTTTGTTTTTGCATTTCAAAGGCTCAAAAAACATTTTGTCTTGTTATATGCTTTTGTTGATGCATTTTCGTTTTCGTTTTGCTATATCTTTTGAAGCTTTTGTGAGGTTTCTTGCTTTTGTTTTTTGGCTTGATAATTGGAAGGGAGTTGTCATTCATTTCTTCTTCTTATTTTTTAAGCGTTTTGGTGTCTTTATATTAAGAGTTCTTGATTTCGGGAACTAGCTTTCTGGACAACCAAGAAGAGTTAAAACTGAAGGACTTTTGGGAAATTTCACTCTGCTTTAGGAGATTTTTCATCTTAGGACTTGCATGCTTGTAGTGATTTGCATTAGGTGCATTTAAACATTTAGTCAATTTCATAGTTTTTGTGAGTGTGAGTTTGCTATTTGAAAAGAAAAAAATACAACTTTTAATCTCGTAGAACCCGTGTAGAGATTTCTTTTCATCGAAAGACAATAACTGCATCTGCATGTAGTTAAGTTTTTATTAATTTCTTTCTGCGTCAAAAACATCATAAGTTTCATCTCCATATCCTTGTGACTTAACATAACAGCCCATTAAAATAAGCGATATAATTTAAAATCAACTAGCAAGTTTTCTAAGTGTCATACACCAACTAGCTAGGTTGTAGGGCCTTGGATTAGGTGAGTGGAGAGTTAACTCTCCAAGGCCACTCAAACAAAACATAGAAGTTTATTAATTGAGCGAAATCCAACTCCGTTAGGTAGACCGGGAAAGCTCTCCTCCAGAGAGTCAAGTGCGAGGGGAAGTGAAGGCTGAAAAGAGGGATACCCCCTCTCCGATTAGCTGAATCTGACCTCAAGACCGTTCCGCCCAGCTTCTGACACGGATTGGTGCCCATAGTTGCCACTCCTAGGTTCCACACAGGTGACTGCGGGGGGGAATACCCGTGGTACCTGAGGGGCAGACGTCATGATCACTTCCTCTTAACAAGATTGGGTGCTCTATGGCTTTGGTGATTGAGCCAGAAAGGTCACGTTAGGAGGTCACAGAATTTCTTTTCTGATACCTTCGCTAGTTTTTCTGGGCCCTAATCATCCCAGACTGCTTTCGGGAGGTCCTATATTTCGATTTCCTGTATTTTGGTGTCCGGTCCTCATCACCCGGAGCGGAAATACTTGGAGGCTATTTGCTTGATTGCATCTCAGGGATTTTTATTTTAGTGAGTGCTCTTTGCTCCTAGCTTGCCTAGCTTTTCACTTTTTTGAGTCTAATTTAAAATCTATAAAAGTGGCTGATCAAGCGCCTCGTCGATCGAGGAGAATTCGGGGGTTATCTCCCGAGAGTCCAGAGCCTTCTTCGAGAAGGCGTAGGATTGATTTAGCAGGTGGTTACTACCCTGTGACGTGTGACACAGTGGAGAGAGATCCTCCACAAAGGTCTGAAGGTTTCATAGCTGATTCTGGTGTCGGTTCCGAGAGGAGCGTTCCGCTCACCTCGCAAGTTTTGTTTCCTCAGGAAGAAGATTTTCAAATTGAAGATGTACCTGAGCCTCCTGCGACAGGTCCATCTCCTCTTCCTCCTGACTATCCGTTCGTTGTTCAGTACATCGGACTTGACTCTGAGAGACCGGAAGATCTTCCGTATCATTCATACCTTTCGATGGCCACGACTGGGAACGCGACTTCTGCCATGAGTGCTGCAGGCATTCAAACCCATGCTTATGTTGAAGGAGGGGGCACTATTGCCTTATCTTCGATTGCTTCTAGTGCTGCTGTGTTTGGCTATGGTTTCACCCAAGCACATGCTTCTCATTTTGGTCCCTTCTGTTCAGGGATGCCCTCTAGTGGGAATCCCTCTTTTTCCTTTTCCGCTGCTGCAGCAGGATCTACACCCATGTCTTCTATGGCTAGTGGATCAGCTTATTTTCAGGGTTTCCCCTTTGGAACTGGGCACATTCCTAGTTCCAATCCTTCTTTAGGATCCTTTCTGTTTATGTCCCAGACCCATAGTTTCAACCCTTGGTCTGGGGGGCAAAGTTCGACTACTTTTACAGGGCGGAATCCTGTGTTTACTACATCGGGGGCAGGGAATTAGTTTTACGCAGGTCATCAAGGGAATACTTCTTTCCCTTCATCGAGTGCTTATCAGACCTTTTCTCCTCTTTATAATGCCTGGAACCCCTACCAGGGGCTTTCCTCTTGATTTCATACTTCAGCGAGGGGAACTGGTCTGGGCTTTGGTAACTCTGCGTTGGGAGGAGGTTCTTCTCCTTTTTCTACGAGTCCTTTCTGGCAACCTGGTGCCTTATCAAATCTAGGCTATTCTTTTCAGAATGTTGAGAATCCATCCCATCAAGAATGGAATCCTCAGGCTCCGCCTCGCTTACCTTTTCTGGCAACGTTAAACTTTCCAAATCTGTCGAAGTTGACTAATGATCTGATTCGTTATAGTCCGGGGTGGCCTCCGGTCCCGACCAAACTTCCTTCAGATATTCCAAAGTTTGAAGGTAAGAATGGAGAGGATCCGGCTGACCACATCACCACTTTCCACTTATGGTGTGCTTCGAACTCCCTGATCGATGATTCGATTAGGTTGAGATTATTTCAACGCACCCTAACTGGAAACGCTGCCAAATGGTATATCGAGTTAACTGGGGGCAGTTTTGCTACATTTGGAGAACTGGCTGTCACATTTCTACACCATTTTTCAGTTGCCTGTCCGATATGAGGCTGGGACGGAACTCCTGGCTAATTTTAAGTAGGACGAAGCAACTCACATTTCTGATCACATTCAGGAATGGAGGAGAAGGAAGAGGCTTATTAAAGCTCATATTCCAGGAGAATTCCTTCTCGAATGGTTTCTGAAATCTCTGCAGTCAGACATTTCAAAAGATGTATCCCTATCTGGGGTATTTTTCGAGGAGCAGGCCATTTTTAGGGCCCAGCAGCTGGAACTGATCTATTCTCAGTCTGGGGTCCTTTATAAATATTTTCCCAATGCTCCTCGCTCCAAATTAGATTTATCGAAAACTAAGCCCGGTCCGCATGGTGATGGGCTTGTCGGATCGATCAATAGTGGTGCAGCCAGCCTGCTTACTCAACTGTAGCAGTTGTCTTTGCAAGCTGCTCCTTCTAGTCAGGCTGTGCCTGTCGAGTCATCGCCTTCCCAGTCTTTGTCCATAAATGTTGTCCAAGCTTCTGATCCCAAAGGAAATCAACAATCTGATGGGAAGAATAAGGGACGAAATAACAAGAAGAAGGACAAGAATGGGAAGGGTAATGAAAATAAAACCAACGAGCGTGTTGGTGAGGGTCAAAAGGAGAAGAAGAAAGTGAAGTTTCCATGCAAGCTATGTGCTGGAGACCATCTCACACACCTTTGCCCTGAAATTCAGGATGCTCAGTGCTTGTTAGCTCAGCAGGGTTCTTCTATTTCCCAGGCTATGTTAACAAACCCTTTTCCCCAAGGGCAGCAATTAGTTGTTGGCGCGAACCAAAATCCTGGGGCTTCTTCTGGGAGCACCTAGGAAGGGGAAATTCCATCGAACATTTTTATGATGAGTGCTCACGCGGATATCGCTACGAGGTCCCGTGATTATGGAGGAGAAGAGTCTTCGAAAGCTAAGGAAGTTCCTGATGCTACTGAGCCGCTTCACATTACGAAGCCTACTGTTGAATCTATGCCTCGGATGCCCAAAGCATCTTCTAAGTGATCAACGATTAATCCAAATGCTAGGGCTGCCCAGAACTACTCGATTGTGGAAGATCTGGCGCAGATTCCTTGTGCTATGTCAGCTTTAGAGGTACTCCAGTCTTGTTCGGCTCAGCGCAGTGCTTTGCTCACTGCCATTGGGGCTATTGATCCAAAAAATTCTCTTCTGATTACTTTTGTTATGACTAATTTTAAGAAGAGACTTCCTCATCACATGGATTTTCATATTAAATCGTCGTATCGGAAGTGCAATATCTTTCGAACGGTTGTTGATGAGGGTGCTTCCACATGCATGATGTCTCTCGCATGTTGGAAAACACTTGGATCTCCCAAAGCTGTTCCATCTAGCACTGTTCTTATTGCGTTCGATGGTCATTCTCATAGACCCCATGGTATTGTCCCGGCTTTGCCCATCTGTGTTAGGGGAAAAACTGTCAATATAGAGGTTGAGGTAGTGGATGCAAGCTTGGACTACAACCTTCTGTTGGGGAGGAACTGGATTTATGAGATGGATGCCATTGCATCCTCATTATTTTGGATTGTATGTTTCCCCCACGAAGGGAGGATCGTTACAGTGGATCAACTGGACTGTCCTCCTGTAGACCTGAATGCGTCTTTTGACTCATCTGTTCCGAAGTTGGATAATACTAAGGCGCCTGTTGAGAATTTAGGAGTTGGAATGTATTATTCCTTGATGGGTACTTTCGATCTTCCTCCTCCTACGGTGCATATTAATGCTATTTCATCCTCCAAGGCTCCCCTTCGAAGAGAGTTCTTCAGAACTCATTATTTTTCGGACCCTTGGACCTTACCTTCCCCTACTGCCACATTAGCAAAGGTCATGGGTGGGAATGGAATTTCTATTTTTGCAAAATTTGAGATTGTATCGCCTATTGTTGACTCGTTGCAAACCATCCCAAACCCCTTTCACCCGAAGGAGTTGATGGTGATGTGGTTCGCTTGACATGCATTAGTCTTCGCTGGGTTCAGATTGCCTTGATACCACTCTTCCATCTTAAGAGGCCATCCTAGAAGCTATGACTGGTATAGATAGACCGTGGGATGATTTGCATCATCAGTCTTACTTTTTACCTAATTTAAGAGAAGTTGAATCAATTTTTCCGAGTCCTCCGTCTCCTGGTCCTGTTCGCCCAGTCCTGAACCCTTTAGCACCAACACAGGTTTATGCTGAAGGGAACATGGCTGTGATCTCTCCTACTATCCCGGTGAACATTTCCAGGGATCCCAATATTATTGAGAATGTCTTCATTGGAGCTGAATGTTCCCGTGAAGAGGTTCAAATTTACACCGAGCTCTTTAAAGAGTATAGGGATGTATTCACTTGGTCTTATGAGGAAATTCCTGGAATAGACCCATCTATCGTCCAGCATGAGATCAAGACGTATGAAAACGCTAAGCCGGTGAGGCAAAAACTTCGTCCGGTCAATCCTAGGAATGCAGCAGCTATCAAAGCTGAAGTTGAAAAGCTGCTTAAGGTGGGATTCATTTTCCCTGTTCCTCTGACTGAATGGGTTTCAAACCCCATTCCCATAGATAAAAAACAAGGAACGATTCGAGTGTGCATCGATTTCAGAGACCTAAATAAAGCGTGTCCTAAATATAATTGCCCCACACCATTTATCGATCAGATCATTGACGAGTGTGCCGGTAATGAGATTTTCTCCTTCATGGACGGTTTCTCTGGATATAATCAAATTACTATCCGTCCTGAAGATCAACATAAGACTTCCTTTATTTGTCCCTGGGGTACGTTTGCATACAAGAAAATGCCTTTTGGTCTTAAAAATGTTGGGGCTACCTTTGAGCGGGCCATGTATTATGCCTTCCACGACATCAAGAAGACTATCGAGGCATACTTAGATGATCTATCTGCTCATTCTCGAAAGAGGATGGATCATCCTGGTCACCTCCAGCAAATATTTGAAAGATGTCGTTTTTATAAGATTCGATTGAATCCGAACAAGTGCGTTTTCGCAGTTACATCCGGTCGGCTATTGGGATTCATTGTTTCTAGGGAAAGGATAAGGGTAGATCCCTTCAAGGTTGAGGCAATACTTCGGTTGCCTCCCCCTTCCTCAATTCGTCAGCTTCAAAGTATTCAAGGGAAGTCTAATTTTCTTCGGAGATTTATCGTCAATTATGCTGAAGTTACAAAAAGATTTATGAGACTGTTGAAGAAAGGAGTTCCTTTTCTTTGGGACGACTACGCTCAACACTCATTCGATGCTTTGAAAAAAGCATTGACCTCTGCTCCTTTATTGAGTCCACCTGATTATAGCAGGGATTTCCTTTTGTATCTGGCAGTAGTGTTAATCATCATCTTTAAGAGGTCTTGTTCAGGAAGATGATGCCTTTGCAGAGCATAAGATACTACCTTAAGCCAGAGATCTGCAGACCCTGAATCTGTACACTCCATGGAAAATACTTTAATAGCTAGCTCATACATGTAGCTTCTCTACTCGCATTAATATTTTCAGAAAACTTTATGTTTTGGAAAATTTTCAATCCATTTCGCTGTCTCGTAGAGGCGAGTGATTGGGGAAAAATATACGATGGATTGTGATTTTACAGAATTTGATCTGAGTTCATGTCTCACAACCAAGAATCAACTGCTCATTCGGCTCTCGCTTGTGCTGCTCCTAGGGAGAGTTTGAGATGATCTATGATGAGTCCTTTCCGGACAAACACTTGTTTCTTATCTCTCCACAAGATCCTTGGTATGGGGATATCATTGTGTATCTCCAGACTGCGAAGTTTCCCTCTTCTTTTTCGAAAGATGAGCGTCGTAAGCTGCGTCACTTAGCTAAAAGTTATCTGATTATTGGTGATGCTTTGCACCGTCGAGGGGTTGATTCAATCCTAAGACGCTGCTTAACTTTCGAAGAAGCTGAGGCTGTGCTCAATGATTCTCACAGTGGAGCTTGTGGGGGTCATTTATCAGGGCTTGCTACAGCCCAAAAGATTTTGCGTGCTGGATACTTCTGGCCCTCGATTTTCAAAGATTGCATTGAATCGGTCAAAAAGTGTCATCCGTGTCAAGTTTATACTCGAAAAATGCGCGCTCATCCAGCTCCGCTTTTTCCAGTCATTACTGTCGGTCCCTTTACAAAGTGGGGTATTGATTATACTACTTGTAACCCACCTTCTGCTAAAGGTCACAAGTACATTATTGTAGCAGTAGACTACTTTACGAAGTGGGTCGAGGCTATGCCTACTTTTGGGAATGATGGTGAGACTGCAGCGCTTTTCCTTTTCAACCAGGTTATTGCTCGTTTTGGTATTCCTAGAGAGATTGTCACTGACCATGGCAGTCATTTTCAGAATAGTATGATGGCTGAGTTGGCTCTCAAATTGGGTTTCCGGCAGGAGCATTCATCTCTGTATTATCCTCAAGCCAATGGGCAAGTGGAAGTCGTGAATAAATCCTTGAAGACAATTCTTCAAAGGACAATTGATAAAGCTAGATCCAACTAGCATATTATGCTATATCCTGCACTTTGGGCATACAAGACGTCAGTGAAAACTGCAACTGGCTTTACTCCGTTTCAGCTAGTGCACGGGGTCGAATCCGTATTTCCTATTGAATGCGAGATTCCTTCTCTTAAATTAGCTGTTGAACTTCTTCCTGACACTTCTAGTCTGGCAGAATGGCTTCTTCATCTGGAACATCTCGATGAGTAGCGTCGAGATGCCGCCACGATGAATGAAGCGCATAAAAACCGAGTAAAAGTTCAGTACGATAAGGCGGTCAAGCCTAGGGTCTTTTCGGAAGGTGACCTTGTTTTGGTCTATGCCCAAGAAAAAGATGCCCTGGGGGCAGGGAAGTTTAAATATATGTGGTATGGCCCCTATATCGTTAAAAAATTCCTTAAGAAAGGAGCATATACCTTGGTTGATTTCGAAGGGAACAAGTTGCCGGAGCCCTGAAATGGGCTCTATTTGAAGAAGTATTATGCCTAGGCTTCGGCCTGGCATGTTGCTTTTGTATATAGTAGCTGCTTTGTACATATCTGGTTTTAATTTCAATTTTAATAGCAGAGATGTTTCCACATCATTAAGGTGCTGTGTCGGATGTCATGAGTCATTTTGGTTTCGCCGATGGTGCTAGTAGACACACTCGGAACTTAGCTTCCACGGCTTGGGTGCTTCATTATCCATCCGGTCAGCTGTTAGTATCAAGAGGGGTCTGCATTGGTCCTGCTTCCAACAATATAGCAGAATACACTGCAGTTGTTCATCTACTTTCGGAGGCAATATCTTTGGGTGTTGATTCGTTGGTAGTTTTCATGGACTCTCAGCTGGTGATGTCGCAGTTGAACAATACTTATCGGGTACGAGATCCATTTTTATTACGATTGGTCTTGAGGGTACGTTTGTTACAAAGGTCATTTCAATTTTTAACTTTCATTCATATTCCTCAAGCTAACAATTGGTTTGCTGACTCATTAGCTAATCAAGCATTAGATTGGCATATTAATCATTCCATACAATAAATTTTTAAATCATCAAAAACATCATAAATTTTGATACATTTATCACATCACATCAAATATCGATGTATATATATCATCAGAGTGTTCAAAAACTTTACAAAATTTGGATCCATAAGGTCATACAAAACTTGGGCTTATGCCCCCATCATGTTCAGTCTCAAAAAAGAATATACAGTCATCTAATACATAATATCTGTTTACTCCTGAGGTCCCTTCCCAGAAGTCATGTTCCTATAGAACGTGACTGCGGTGGCAACTCGGCGGAATAATCTAACCCAGTCTCGGGGCACTCCTACCACCCGTCTCTGGATGGATTCCGACAGGTCCTCCATGGCAGCCATAGGTATTTGGCGGGTTAGTCCCTCCAAGTTCCTCTGCACGGCCTGGAGGGTCCTATCTGAATCCATTGTCTCTGCTTTGCCCCTGCGACGCTTGTGGAACGGGAGACCCTCAGGTCGAACTGGTCTAACATCTGAATCATGATCATTTTAAATTGTCAGTAATTATGAATCCAATCAAAAACATGTTTGTTTTTCGTTTTTTCATACATATTTGAAAAAATCCAAAAAAATTATATAAGTCAATTTTTTTTGCAAACTTACCGACTGTGCGCCATGCTGTGCCTGGTGGAAGAACTAGATCTGGATCTCCACGAAAGTCCATCCCGGCATAGGGATAGTCGTCCACCATGATGATTTGTTCTCCCCACCAACGAAAGAACTCATCATCCCATGTGGTCCGGGGTACTTCACTACCCCCCAATCTCTTCATCATGTCCGCCCAACGAGCAATTCTTGGGTCCCGCGGGCTACTGATGGTAGAGATAACTCTGGGTCTCAATGCTGGTATCTTCTCAAAGAAGAATGTTGTCAAAATTGTACCGTAGCCAAAGTGTTTGGTCTTTGCTTGGCGGATTGAGGTCAACTATTGTTTCATGTTCAGTAAAAGGGATGTGCACCAATCATACACATGAGTCAAACATTCTACTGCTATGCTCATTTGCGTCCTAGACGCCTGATGTAGAGAGGCAGATCCTGCCACTCTGCCGATGGTGAAAAGGAGGATTTTCATGTGCAAATCCCGTAAATCTTTAATTGCAATCTGAGTTCCAACCTTTTTGGAACCCTCTATGCAATACACGTGGACATAGTCTTCCATGATTAACCCTCCCAGGGGCTTCCCGTGCAAGTCTACTGGTTCTCCCCTCCGGGAGAGTCCAGTAATAAAGTATATGTCTTCCACTTCAATGCGTATTGGCATCTGATCTATCACGAAACAATCTTGGTCTGGTTCCCAGTAATTGACGAGCATTTCTAGCAACCGAGGATTGCTTTTCATATTTGGCGTTTTGAAGAATTTGAACAATCCGCAATTCCGAAGGATATTTTGTGCTGCTCGATCTTGCATGACCTCTTGATCAATTGCGCTATGATCATGTTCTCTCCATGAGATTGTCATCCTGTAAAATTTCATTAAATCATGCATTAGCCACGCTTTTTAAGTTTCGGACCTGTGCATACGCGACTTTTTCTTTGCACAGTCGCGTGTATACGTGACTTGCCTGTTATGAACCTGCGTATGCGCAAGTCCGCATTTTTTAGCAAGGGTTTTAATGGTAAAATTCACTTAATTTTAATTTCCAAACGGACAAAATGATTTGCAAGGATGATTGAGGAGCATACCTGAAATTTCGGCGCGATTTAACGGTCGGTTGTTCCTGATTTGATGAAAGAAGTTTTTTGCTCCAGAGCACTTTTTTCCAAATCAGCAATGCAATAATGAACTAAATATGAGGTAATTTGTCTATTTATGCCTAAAAAGTTGAAAATTTTCGCAAAAATTTGTTATGCTTAATTTTTCGATCTATCTTAAGCTGCATAACCCGGATGCTTGGAAGTGCCCAGTTTGGTATGTTTTCAGGTACATTCTGATGATTTTGAGATTTTTCCCGGTTTTTGATCCATGATTTCTGACTTGTCACGGCAGGTATATGATCTTCACTGGCATATAGGTTAGGGAAATCACTTTCCGCTGCATCTTGCATACTAGCCTCCATACTGATCACTTGCCTTAGGGTCGATCCCATCAGGTCATGAGTATTACACCCATTTCACTCGCCGATTATTTAATCATGACTCGATGGTAGAGCCTTCCTTTACATGGGCTTCCTAGTTAGTTCCTCGCTATCACTTGTTGCCCATGCTGCTTTTTATGTAGGCTCGGGAGTCCTCTTTAGTCCCGCCATGTCTTATGTGTTGAAGCTTCATTATTCTTCTTCATCACTATCATTTTTTTCTGGCTTTTACCCTAGAGGCTCCCTGGTGTCGTTAAGTTGTATTACTGCATTGCATATTGGCTACTTGTTTATCCTGGCCTTTAGCCGGCTTCATTTGGACTCGATGTTTAAGCCAACTTTTGACCTTGACTCTTTGTACAAGTTAACCATTGCATGCACTTAGCTATCACGACTTGACACCTTTTACCCATGGATGGAACGTTCCTCTGAGTATCGCTTACCAGTTTTCGCCACCTTGCATTGAGCATAGGATTGTTCCAAACCCAGGAACTAGTGCATCTGATTTTTTGATAATTGTTCTATCCATTGTACCATAGCATTCTTTTATTCTTTTTCAGGCTTATTATATGAAAAGGACAAAAAAATCAAATATAACAAAAAGAGCGGGAATGGGATGTATCTTCGTTGTTTTGATGGCAGTATAGAGTCAGTTTGTCGCCCTTGAACAAAGCACATTTACTTATATATATCTCCTACATTTGGGATGGTTTTAGTTTTGACCTAGGTTCAGCCTTTACCATGTTTCACTTGTCAGTTCTCCCCCGGTTGGTTATCTCTTCCAATCATATGGAGAGTTTGTTTTGCCTCCTGCAAGACAGACTTATACAGTGTCACTTTTTACTGCCATGGTCATCACAGAGTCGTGTTTTTTTTCAAGGGAAGTCTAGCCTGAGTCGGCCATTCTGCGGTGTCTCTTGACTCATTATTCAGTCGGCCTTCCCGGTCTTGTCAGTATCATGTTCTATCACATCAGATGTTTTGATCTTCTGCTCGTGCTGGTTTGAGAAGGTCCTCATTGACTTCTTGCCGGCGGGTTTGTCTCTTATCGACTACGACACATTGCTCTGAGAGCAAGCCTAGAGCCGCACCTTGGGCCTATTTCCATCATTGATAGGTGACCTCGTGCTCAGCATTTGATCATCATCATGGGTCTTTGACCGAGTGGTTTCCCCTGTGTTCGACGTCAGCACACATTATCACACTTGGGATTCGTGCAGTACCTGGATTTCCATTTGACCCTATCGGTGGATTTCTCGCCTCTGTGTCAGCTTTCATTATTGGTTGGTTTAGAGGGTTTCTTCCATGCGCTAGCTTCATCTTGTGCATGTCGGAAACATACTTCGGTTTTGGTTCCATCACTCTACTTCGTCTGATTCCTTCCAAATCTTGGCCTGCGGGTTACACTCGCACTGGACTGATGTGGGATGCCTTAATGCCTTCCTTCCAGCAGATCTTTTCCCATCGACTCTGACTCATTGCTCTGGGAATAAGTTCTAGAGTCTTTTTGTCAGTACCTTAGGGTTTGCAGTCATCAGTGGCAGACTCTTCGCTATCGACAGTGGGGATTCATCATTGCCTCCTGATTGGTAGATTCTTTCAAGTGTTCGACTTCAACTCATTCATTCGCACTTGTTTGATTGTACTGGGGCACCTTGACACTCATTATCATTATCGGTGGGTTGTCTCGCATTGGTTAACGGTATACATCATTGACCGGTAATCCAACGATTTCTCACATGGTCGACTTCAGCTCATTTATTCCCATTGTGTAGAATTGTTCCATAGTGATCGGTTAAGACCTCGGGTTGCATCAGCATTTCTCGGTTCACTTTTGACAGTCCATTCAGTTTCTGCCAGTGATGCCATTCACCCTTATATGTTGCAGTGTCAGTACAGCAGCATCTTATATGTTGGCTCCCGAGTTGCGTGATTGTACCGTTTGTTCCACCTCTTATGATTTGGTACTTGGAGATTCAGTTACTTATATGATCAGACATCCAGTTGCACCATCCTTGATCAGCTTTTTATATGTGATACTTGGACATTGATTCAGACTTGTATTTCCGGGCCATGCTCAGATGATTCATTGTGTACTTTCAGCTCAGCTATACTTGTATACATGTTGGATCTATTCAGTACTTTCCATATGATGTATTTTTGACTGAGCATGGGTATGCCCGCCTCAGCATGAGTTGACTCTCTGGTTTCTTTCATTGGTTTTTGGCAGGCTGAAATCTGGTGAAGTCCTCTCTTGTCCTTACGAAGTTCTTTCTATGTGCATAATACATTTCGGCCATCATGTACCCCTTCTGACCTCATATATTAGGGGGCATCTGTTATAGCATCATTTCTCACCTTCATATGATTCATGATTGCTTTTATGGCTTTGGGCACCCATTCCTACAGACTTGGACAAATTCACTTAAAAACAGTGTAAAAATCCCCATACGCGATTATGCCCGTACTTTTCCGCGTGTATACGCGAGTCCAGCTGCACTTTTCCGCATATGCCATTAAAATTATGAAAAAATATATAAAAATTCCCTATTTTCGGGCTGGGTTGATGGTTACTCAGGTAGTTCAACCACCCCAGCACGTGGCCAACTATTTCCAACTGTTGAAACTACTTGGAGGGAGTATAAAAACCCCTCATGTGCATGGCCTAAGGGAGGGAGAGAATTTATTGATATTATACTCTGTTGGTATTCCCTATCCAAGTCCGATTCCCCGTGCCTCCTGCACTTTCCCAGTTCATTACAGGAAACCCTTGTTTCCTTGAGATGCTCATCTCCCTATATGTCATCTCGTATGCACCAGTTTGGAAGGAGTCTTAGTGAGGCAAGGGCGGGACGGATCCGGACGACAGTCTGCTCGAAGATCGTGGAAGGATTCAGGTGATCTCTCCACTCGTTACTTTTGTACATGCTATTTATAATACAGAAGTACCATCTTGTTCCCAAAATATACGTGTTAGTGTCTGCTTACATATATGAGAAAATTGTTATTTAAGAATTCATTATGGTTTATCTGATGTTTTATATGGATTTCACTAACATTTAGAGTAGATATATGCTGTACAACCAGTTCTTCGTGCTTGTTTCTTCTTGTCTTTCAGGTTAAGAAGGAAGGACGGTTGCTGGGGGTTTGGACCCCGCGGGATCTGCTTCAACCGTAGGACCTACGGGTAACTTCCTCGATCTACTCTATTTAGTTTTTCCTGAACATGCATGGTTGTGTGAGTCCTTATTAAGTAGCATGCCCCTGCTCTGTGGAGGTTGTAACCCAACGAACCTCTAGGGTGATTTTCCCTGAAACAGCCTTCCCCTCCCCGATGGGCTTCCTTCCAGCCGGCAACTCCACCAGATCCCATGCCTCTTTTTTGTGCAAGGATGCCATTTCATCAACCACGGCCTCCTTCCAGATTTTTCCATCCTCGGAATCTACTACCTCCCTGACAGTTCTGGGATCATCATCAGTTATAGTTAAGGCAAAACCTGAACAGAAAGCAGATGGACTATACCTTTCTGGTTGCCTTCTTTCCCGAACTAATCTTCTCAAAGCTAGAGTTTGTGGCTCTTCCTCTTCTGAATCTTCTTCTGCTATAGAGTCTGATTCATCCTCCTTTAGCTCAAACTCTATCTTCTCAGGTTCCTTTGGTACGATTTCATGTTTAACAACATCTTTCACCTCTCTAAACACCACATCCTTTCGCTGTACACAACCTTCCTTTACTACCAGGTTCCAAGGTTGTAACCCTTTAAACCATCCTTATACCCAATAAATATGCACCTTTCCAGATTATTATCCAACTTGGTCCTTTTCTCCTTTGGAACATGTACATATGCATCACATCCAAATACCCTCGTATGTGAAAGAAAGGATTTCTTACCGGGCCCATTCTTCATGTGGAGTCTTATCCTCCAACGCTGATGAAGGTGATCTATTAACTAAGTAACATGCAGTCTCCACTGCCTCTGCCCAGAATTCTTGTCCTAACCCGGTACCACTGCGCATGCTTCTTGCCTTTTCCATCAGTGTTCTGTTCATTATTTCTGCAACTCCATTTTTCTAAGGTGTGTATGGAGTAGTCTTTTGCCGTGGTATACCACACTTCTTATAGAACTCTTCAAATTCCTTCTTGCAGAACTCCCCTCCATTATCTGTCCTTAGCACCTTTATCTTCTTCTCTGTCTGGTTTTCCACCAGAGCCTTAAATTCTTTAAATTTGTCAAATACTTCAGATTTATTCCTCAAGAAATATATCCATGTATTCCTTGAGAAGTCATATATGAATGAAACATAGTACATAGACTTTCCCAGTGATGGAACTGACACAAGTCCAAACACATCACTGTGCACAAGCTCTAATATCTTGTTCGCGCTCTTAGCACCAGAAAGAAAACTCACTCGATTCTGCTTCCCATATACACAATGTTCATAGAAATTGAAATCCAGAGAGAAATTAGACATACCTTCTACCATACCATTTTTATAGAGTATCCGAAGGCCCTTCTCTCCAATATGTCCAAGCCTTTGATGCCATAGCATGGTATTTTCTCCAAAGATAGCTAGGCTTTCCTCTCCTCTTTCAGGAACCACAGAACTGTTACACCCATCAATAACAGTGCTACCTTGTAGCTTGTATAGAGTTCCAATCTGAAATCCCCGCATTAATACCAGTGCTACCCGAACCATCTTGCAGGCATCTTTCTCAAACACTGTTTTTACACCTGCATCATCCATCTTGCTTACAGAAATCATATTTCTAGACAATGCAGGAATATGAAGAACACCAAGAAGTGTTCTAATCCTTCCACCTTGCAGCTTCAGCTTGACCTTTCCACGTCCGATGATTCTAGCCTTCCTATCATCCCCTAGGAAGACATCACCACCATAATATTTCTCATACTAGCAAAACCACTCCCTATGGGGAGTGAAGTGAAAATATGCACCTGAGTCAATCAACCATGACTCATGATCTACATGTGTATTTGAAGAAGAAGAAGCCAAATACACATCCCCACCTTCATCCGAGGTGGTTTTTGCCTCTGCAGAAGGAGCATCATTAGATCCCTTTCCTTTATCAGGAGCTTTAGATCTACATTCCTTTTTGTATTTTCCTTCCTTTCCGCATTTCCAGCACACCTTTACAAACTTTCCAGTATATTTATATCTCCCTCTAGATTTAGATCTCCCACTCGAAACCTTATTCTTGTTTCTGTTTTGGGACCTTCCTCATACAGATAAGGCATATCCATTTTGACCCTCCATATTTCTCCATCTCATTTCCTCCGACAGCAAGGATGAGACAATGTCATCAAAATTCAAGGTAGTTGTATTGCTACCTATTGCAATAGCCAGACTGTCCCACGAGTCTGGTAGAGAACACAACAAACTGATGCACTTATCTTCATTTGAGATTTTAATATCAATAGATGACAGCTGACTTACCACAGTATTGAAGGTGTTCAGATGCTCTATCACCGAGTCTCCATCCTTCATCCTCAGGTTATACATCTTTTCTCGTAGGAACAAATTATTCACCAGAGACTTAGATTGGTACAAAATCCCAAGTTTTTCCCACAAATTCTTCGTCGTAGCTTCCCCAAATACATTCAACAATACTGAATCTAACACACACAACAGTATTGTGCTCTTAGCCTTCCGATCCAGTTTCTTCCAGTCTTCATCTGACATTGTCATTGGTTTAGTACCTAGATCTACCGCGATCCACTGATCTTTATCCACCAACAGATCCTCCATCTTGAGCTTCCACGAAATCCCAAAACTCGGCCATTAAATTTCTCGATCTCTATCTTTCCGCCGCCACGCCATCTTCGACAACAAGAGTCGATCTCGTTGCATCTCCCATTGAACAAAGGTCTACCTCGTGCCCAAGAAAAATCCTCACAGCGAAAGGCGTCCCCTTGAAGCTGAAACTGCTCTAATACCGAATGTAGGTTTTAACCCTGAACAAAAATTATCTACACACGAATCTTATAACAGAAAATAAACAATAGCGAGAGCATAAAACATAAAACAGATAAACACAGAGATTTTCCCCTGGATCCCAAATCGGGACGACCAGCTTGAATTTTCATTATATTCCTTTTAGTGTTACAACACATATATATACATGCCGAAGCATACGTAAACCCCAATCCATTAACCCTAGATTAGAACATAACCGTAGTTCCCTTGACTAGATCTACAAAATACCAGGGGCCAAAAACCATCGTACCCAAAAACCATGTGCAAACTTATGCACAAAACATGGGTGGGTCAGCCTATGAGTGGAACCGCATACCAAAAAAAAAAAATTGCCAGGGCGCTGCCGCCTCCCCCCTGTGACCCCCCTGCTATGCCCGACGCAACATACAGTGCATGGGGCTAGTCGTGGAAAGAATATAACACATCTAGTAAGGCCATTGAAGTGAATTTGAATTTTCACACATTTGTGATCCTACTAGGATTCATAGTTGAAATAACATCTTTTTGCTATTTTTACATATTTTCTTTTGAAGCACTTTAAATGTTATACCTTGGAATTTTCTTTTCCTAGCATGAAGGATGTGAGGGGAGTTATCTTGACATAACTTGTGAATTCTTGATTACTAGGATTTCTTGAGAGTTTTTTGGGTTCTTATTAGTTTTCAGTTGCTATTTTTTTTGTGTTTTCTGATATTTTCAGGTTATGCTCATGCTTGTCGAGGTTCTTTGACTTTTCACCAGGTTTTTTAGTCTTATGATTTTTTGTGTGGTTGAGCTTGTTGAGTTTTTATTGACTCTAGATTTTGCAACATTGCGAGGGGCCAACTCAAATATCTATGAGATTAAACATTTAAGTCACATAATTGATCCTATTGGTATAAACATAGGCTTTGATCAATGTATTAAAAAGATAGAATTCAAATATACACTATCCTTCTAATCTCTCATAGCTCAATTTAATTGCAAATCTCTAATAGCTCAATTTAATTTCAAATATCTTACGCTATGATGTAAAGTCACAAGAAGGCCCATTGCATTCAAAATTATTCTAGATTATGAGAATATACTTTATTTAAAATAATTGCAATTTAATCCTAGGACCAAGAATGCAACCAAAGGTACCCTTAGCAGTCATACACCTTGTAAAATGGCCATTGGTTCCCTTCCCAAGCTAAACTTGATATAGTTGCATAATGACCATGGCTTCCCAAGCTAAAATTGATTTGTACTATAGTGTAATATTCCCCATTTTGATTTTTCATTTGTGGGGATTAATGGAGTTTATTTTGGACGTACTAAGCATAGCATAATTTTGTCATTTGGATATAGTGTAATATTCCCCATTTTGATTTTTCATTTGAGGGTATTAATGGAGTTTATTAGGGAGGTAATAAGCATAGCATAATTTTTTCATTTGGGAATTGGAGAAATTTTTGGTGAAGGAGAAATGGAAAATTATAGCTCTAGTGGAAAGTGGGGGCCACAAGAGAAGAAAATTCTACCCAATGGAGCAGTTCACACTAGTGAGAAAAGAGAGAGAAAACAAGGGGTCTGAATTAGTGGAAGTTGGGGACCACCAAGGAAGAGAGGGACACCAGTTATAAATAGTTCTTGGAAGCCTACATTTGGTATATTTGATCATTTTACATTTGGAAGCCAAGACAACCGTGTTGTTTAGCACAAGGAATTTCCAAGCAGCAATTCCACCCTCATTTCGGAGAACTTCGAGTGTCTCCCTAGTGAGGCAATTTGGGAAGCTCAATTAAGAGTTTCCATTGGCAGTGTTTGCAAGTTATTTCAGTTGGCAGGTTTTTCTTCCACAGTGCAAAGTGGTTCGAATTTCTTGTGGGGAGATCAGTTATGAAGGAGCAGGACACTAGAGGATTTGCAAGGGTTTTCACCTAATCTAGCTAGATATTTTGTGGTGATTAATAGGGCTGAGTTGAAATAATTCTTGGGGATAAAATTATACATTTCTATAAGTGCACAGGGGATGGAGGAATAGAGGTTGAGGAAAGATAAGTGTTGGATATTGGAAGTATTCCTCAGGGGAGAATTCAACCAGAGTTGGGAAATATTTGCAGTGGTGGATTTGGGATTAATTCTATAGTATCAGTTTTGTGGGGCATTTTCTACCCATTTAGAAAATTTGCATTTGTCAAGGCTCACTGAGGGTCGGTGGATTCGGCCCAAATAATTTGTGGGTTTTTGTGGGTTTATTGAGAGGAATATCTAACTAGTTTTACAAAATTTTCAGAGCGATATTTGAGCCTGAAACCCTACTTCTTACAACAGGGTGAATTGCCAGTTAGCTGGGGAATTTGCAGCATTTTTTGGGTTCAAATTTAGCTTGGAGATAGGAAAAACCTTTTCTGGTTATTTATTGGTTTGGGAAGAGGAGCTTCTGGCTGCAATTTTAGAGTATTTCAGGAATTATTTTGAGCAGAACGACCAATTCCATTCAACAGTCTGCAGCGGAGTTTCTAGGCAAGTTTGAGCTATAGATATGGGCCAATTATAGCACCTAATCCCAGACATTCTCACTTGGGTTTTGCATTTCTTGTTGTAGCAAGCCCAGGTTCTACGGACTTCATCCTATTGTACTTGATTTTCCATGCATAATTAATAAAATGGCTTAGGACTACTACCCAGATTTTGGGGTTTTCTAATTTGTGCTCTTCTTCAGATTTTTATTATTGTATTTTAGTTCATGCATTTTTTATTTGTTGTAAATTTCAATTTTGAATATTACAATCGTATCAGAGTCATGGTCTTGGCCCATTGTGGCGTAGTCAACTAGATCATGGAAGATTAGGGCATATATGCATAGTGACAAGTTGAACCATAGTCAAATCCATGGCTCAAGGAAGATTTACTATGCAGGAATTTTGGGGTGCACTCACCTCTTCCAAATGTCTCTAGACTGCTTAGGTTACCACCCTGAGCTCAGCCCTTGTTTGCAAAGATGTCGACTAACTTGGATTGTTTTTGAAATTACGAGTGCAATCTGCTAGATCTACCTCCCATGCCTACTCTGCTAGTCGACATCCCTTATTAGCTTACTTTGACCCATTAGTGGATTTTGTTCACCCTTGGTTTTTGGCTTAGTCGCTATTGGCCACCACTAAATTTTGGCTACAACTTGACCTCATTTTTTTGCCCCCCCTTTTTTTTTAAATTTAAATTTAAAACTTCAACCTCGGTTGTATTTAGTTGTGTTTTATGTCACGTAACCTAAAAAGAATGTGCGTCTCATACAGTCATATCAAACCTAGATATGGTGATCCCTATATGAACATGGTTTCTTGCATGATTCAAAAATCAATTTTCAGATTTTTTCCCTCTAATACCATGCCCAACATTTTATTAATCTAGTAGATTGTAGATATATTGAATAAATACATATCTAAGTTCTTAGGAAAATTGGCAGAAGAAAAATTACACAACCAATCTCAATCAAAAGTGACAAACATATTTTTCCCAATAAATAGTTCATTAAATTTGAACTTATTGAGTTCTCATTCTCAGTTAATGGCCCAACTGAGAAAATTAAAAATACAAAATTCTTTGAATCTGATCCAGTAGGCCCTAGATCTTTCCTTCATCTCCCTGTCTAATCTAGATCTCCAATGTTATACTTTTGCATTTCCAAGACCTCGCATGCTACAGTATCACACACCTCACTTGAAAATCCCTTTCTCAAAGGCTAGTGCCATTGTATGGTGTATCTTTCTCCTTTTCTTACCCTTTATTTTATAATTTTACATTGAGCTAAATCCATAATCCTAACCTTTAAAGTGATTGATGACCTATATTGTATCTCTCCTCACTTGAGATCAATGATTGAGACTAAAACATAATCACTAAAGTGAATATTCTACTTTTCCTAAGTTTGTTTAGGCATCATAATTAATTATGTGGCTTTCAAAAGTTTAAACTTAGGTTGAGTTACATTAAAAATTTTCCCACACTTGATAAGTTTCCTAAGGATATTTGGGTTGGCAAGTGTCCTAAGAAGACATTGGGTGACTTTTTCATATTCCTAGACACCTAGGATTATGCTAAAGTACTTGCTTGAGCTACAATCATCAACAAAACTTACCCTCCCTAAGGTCAATTTCGACCAAAATCTTAACTACTCTTCTATCAACTTTCAAGTAAAACCCTTCTTTCAAGTCAATGAATTTTCTTATTCCAATTCCTGAACTTTCAACGCCTTTCTCATTCCATAGTTCCAGTAATAGGTTTTGAAGTTCTACCAAAATGGGCTTGTAATGTCCCTTTTTCAGGAACTTGCTGCTCCATCAGGAACATCTTAGATGTTCCATTTTTCCTTCTTCAGTGAGACACTACAAGTCCATTTTAGAGATTGAATGATGGGTCATTTATAGGATATGACTCCTTCTAAGAAGGGAGAAATCCTGAGGCTAAATGGCCCTTCTCAGACTCTGCCTATAGATATGCAATATTTCACCTCGGGAATTTCTGCTATAGGGTCCTTGAGGACACTGTATAAGGAATCTACTGCATAAATAAGGCAAGACAGAACTGGGATGCCCTAGAAAAACTCTAATACAACTCCCCTACAAAAAATTAGCTCAAAGAAATAACTCTAGATGGTTTATTCAGATTTCCCCAGTCTAGGTATCTAAATCAATGCTCAATGAAAGAGCCTACAACAATATGTGAACATAATCATGAACATTGCGAATCTACATACACCATAAAAGGGAAATGCTACAGCCATAATTATATTATGTTACATCAGTAGAAATATACAAGAAATAGCTGAGGGACAAGCCACTCAAGCTTTAATAGCAAACCTCCAATGAATAAGCAGTGAAATACAAGAGTAGCTGCAACTCCATAAAATTTCGGAGTAGCTACAAATGCGCAGTGTACATGAAGGAATAAGATTTTTAATATGAATAAATACATATGTGGCTTATTGAATACAAGAAATAAGCCTAATAATAATAAATGGGTTGAAATACAAGATTTCTAGCCAATCTATGAAGATTGCTAGAAATGCCGGAGAAAATACAAAATGTGACAATAGAGTTGTCACTACAACTGAACCTTAACATAAATGAGGTTGTGGCTAATATGAAATCTGATTTCCCTCCTCTGATAATGTCCCCAATACAAAGGGTTGATCCCTTTGTCTCAAAAACATCCTCCTTGAAGCTCCAGAAACCTCTCTCTCGCTACCTCCTCTGAAATAACGCAGTTTCTCTCATGGACTACACAGTGGGAGATGATGGAAGTGTGGCCTCAGGCCAATAATCTGAAATACAGCCTAGGAATCCTCCTTTCAGCTCCTCCAATGAATATAACACTCCTCCACTAAATAAAACTAGACAAGAGAGACTCTATGAGTTCCGCTCTAGCTGCACCCAGCTACACAACGTCCTATGTGCTGCAGAAATAATGTTGTAGAATATGAATGAAGCTGTGGATGGTGCCAGATTGAGGAAATGTATCTCAATCCTCATCCTTCCTTGAGTAAGAGGTAGGGATTCCCAACCGGGAACACCCTAGTGCCCAAGGGCACCATCACCCTGCTAAACAGCCTGGGGATGCAAGCTCTTGCAGACCCTTGTCTAAAATCTAAAACATAGCATAATGAAAATGGGCTACCATCTCATCCATATAAAGTGAGAGAACTCCTCTCCACCATGGTCCCACCAATTATGGTTTCCACCCTTGCATGAATGTCTTCCCTCCAAAACTGCGCAGCTTCTCTAGGAAGCCTCTTCCTCCTTGGGCAGTGCTATTGAATTTAGTCAATGGTGACTAATCAAGTAAGCTGGGTTCCATTCACACCCTTGGTGTTTATTTCAGCTGATTTATTCACTTCCCTTTCACATTAGGAGTGTTATTTATTCATCTAAAAGGGGCTAAGGTGTCTCCTTGCCCATTTTATTAAGCAAAAATAAAATGTCCAACTACAATGTTCCATTTTAGCTTGAGGCTAAAAATTGGGACATTATAGTCCTCCCCTCCCACATGTTGCTTGCTCTCAAGCAACTGCGTGAAGAAAAAAAAATCTTCTCCCCGTTCTTCTCTTGTGGCCTCTTCATCAATGGTCCCGCCACTACTCAAATATGCTGCAATGAATCTGTCCTCCAATGCTCTCTCCCAAGTATGAAAGCTGACAACAATGCTCCTCATGGAAAGATAGAAGGTGTAGTGGAATCATTACTGTTGTGCTAAGGCCCCCTTAAGATAGGAGTGATGATATGCATGGGAAAATTATGCTCCCAATGATGATCCTCTCACCCATGCAATCATCCAAATGAAAATCTCACCCTTGATTTTTGCAATGAGTTGGGGCTGAATGGAGAGTGTGCTTGCGTTCTCATGATGGCCCTCTCTCCATTTGAAGTGTGCATGGGGCTGCCTGTATCTCTGGGCTGAAAATTATGGCCTCCAATAATGTCCCAAGCTACCCCATCAAGAAAATCAGCCATGATTTGCCTCCTTAAATCCTCCAAGTGGTTCCTCCCACAAGAAGAGACAAGCAGTAATGTGGAAATCATGGTTTGCCCATGGTATCTCCTGCAAGATAAGACATATAAAATGGGGAGAATCATGCTCCCAATGGGTTGTAGATATAATACTCTCCAAATAATGCTCCTCATGAGTGTACAAACATCTGAAATACAATGGAGAAATATGCAGTAAAATCAAGTTGCCAAATGACAACTGGAGAGTGGTTCAAAGTTCCACTCATGGAACTACGCAGTGCCTCCTTGGCCTGCCTCAAAATAAAAAACAACAAGTTCTGTACTAGCCACTTGTTTGTTGCAACACATCTCCTCATAAGATGAAAACATGAGGATACAAATTGGTGCCAATGGTGCACACCGAGAAACATGTGGCTTCCCCCACAACCATCACATAATTAGCCAAAATCAAGGCTACAAGTAGATGCAAGTACATCCTCATAAAAAATGCAATAAGGAACAAGCCTCCTTGATACATCATGCTCCTCAATCAATGAAAATAATTACAGACATTATACCTCCTTCATCATGCACTAGAGCTCTTGAGCTGAGATGGCTCAACATGAATGCTCTCCCTCTCCTCCAATGAGTAAGGGAATGGTTGTACCAACCTATCCAAAATAAATCGGGCTATGCATCTATCCATATGCTGATTTTGACCATACTGAATGCCCTCCCAAGTGAACTCCTCTAGCAAAGCAAAGTATGCATCCAAGTGCATAGCTAGGAAGTCCGTATGTGCTGCATGCAAAAGTTTCTCCTTGATACTAGAAACTCTAGCCAAGAAGAGTCTACCATTATAATAGATGGTCATATCATCCACTAAGTGTCCTCCATCTCCATCAAGGCCATATAAGAATCATGCATTCATCAAGATCCTGGGACCTCTCAACCAGAAGTTGAGTCCTCCAACATGGATCAATCCTCCACATAGACAGCACCGGTAATCTGCAATAAGGTGCTCCCATCATGCTGCTGCCTACTACCTTGACATCCCCTCATGCCAACTCATCCTCCAAGTTGCTACCATGCCATCATGAAGCTGCTCATGCTCAAATAGAAATAACAACCTCTGAAAATGAGCCTCCCATGAGAGACTATCACCCCCAAATAATCTCTCGATCATGGGCAATGTAAGCATGAGTGGCCTCCCTCTACTCCAAAGCATGAAAGAGTTCTTCCCCAAAGGAAGTGGCCTCTCTATCACTAAATCCATGGAGCAGTCATCCAGCATCATGAAGATGCTATCCTCCATCCATACAGCAACTCTATCTGCATAGTGAAACTGATGAGAATGGGTGGTACTGAAAATGGGAGTGTGTAACCCTCCTCCATGAGCTTGTCCCCAAACTCTCTGCACTATAATGGACTCCTCAAATGCCTCCACCCCTCCAGAATCCAATGAGTGGTGAACCAAATTATATGATGCCTCTCATCATTTCTAGCTCATGTGCTCTCCAAGTGGGAGCCTCCAAAGGTGAGACATCAAGATAGGAAGTGGACTGAATATATGAGAGGAATGAAAGGTCCTCTCTCTCTTTACTACGCAGTGCATTCCTTCTCCCATGTGAAGAAATTCTCTGAAAATAGATAGGGGTGAATTTCCATCATCCCTTCACGCTGATCCTTCTGCTTTCTTCTTCTTCCAATGGTGCAGCGTTGTATGCACCTCCTCCCTACCAACATGTGAGTGTGTTTCCTCCTGAAAGAGAGGCCTTGAGCCTTGGCCTTCCCTTGAAATAAATGTCTCCACACCCTAAAAAATGGAAGAGCGCCCTTCATATAATGGGGTTCTTGCCTCTAGCAAGCCATTCACCTAATTTACTCCCCCTCTAGAAAGATGGAATGATCATTGTTTCATGGTTCCTCTCCATGCATGCAAAGTGTTTGAAATTTTTCCACACCCAGTTGTACATTGATTGTCATCAATCCCCTTTGAAAAACTCTTTTTGACTCCAACATATGATCTCTAATTTGCATGAGAACATGAAATAGAACTCTGAAATCAATTATCATGAATCATACCTTTGAGTTGCAGCGTTGCTCCTCCAAAGGCCTTAACTTTCTCCATCCATCCTTCTTGCAGTTGCTATGGGAAATGTACTGCGCTGTGGATCTGCATGTGTGGATGAATTCTCACACCCTTCATGAAAATAGCTAGGGCTTGATCCATCCACAACCCTTTCAGAAAATTTCTCCAAAATTTTCCCCTTTCAGCAGATCCTCAATGGTGTGTTCAATGGTCTGGAAAAGAATAAGGGAAACCTCCTCTTCTCTCATTCCTCTTCCTTTTTTCCTCTATCAATCTACTCTCCTTGGAGAGAGAAGCTCCTCTTGCTGATGGCAATAGATCTTGGGCATAGGCTGAGCCAAGATCATGCTCTGATACCACTGTAATGTCCCTTTTTTCAGGAACTTGCTGCTCCATTGGGAACATCTTAGATGTTCCATTTTTCCTTCTTCAGTGAGACACTGCAAGTCCATTTCATATATTTACTAATGGGTCATTTACAGGATATGAATCCTTCTGAGAAGGGAGAAATCTTGAGGCTATCTGGCCCTTCTCAGACTCTACCTATGGATATGCAATATTCCACCTCAGGAATTTCTGCTACAGGGTCCTTGAGGACGTTGTATAAGGAATTTTCTGCATAAATAAGGAAAACCAACACTGGGATGCCCTAGAAAAAATCTAATAAAACTCCCCTGCAGAAAATGAGCTCAAAGAAATAACTCTAGAT
Organism: Pinus albicaulis; assembly: GCA_034641835.2. Classification (NCBI taxonomy): domain Eukaryota; kingdom Viridiplantae; phylum Streptophyta; class Pinopsida; order Pinales; family Pinaceae; genus Pinus; species Pinus albicaulis. Next base: position 818,085,611 of record CM076574.1, on the reverse strand, counting down.
GGGTTATTCAGATCTCCCTAGGTATCTAAAACAATGATCAATGAAAGAGCCTAAAAAAATATGTGAACATAAGCATGAAATTTGAAACTCTGAATACACCATAAGAGGGAAATGATACAGTCATCATTATATTATGATACATCAGTAGAAATATACAAGAAATAGCTAAGGGAAAAGCCACTCAAGCTTTAAGAGCAAACCTCCAATGAATAGGCAGTGAAATACAACAGTAGCTGCAACTCCACAAAATGCCGGAGTAGCTGCAAATGCACAATTTACATGAAGGCATAATCTACTGAATATGAATAAATACATATGTGGCTAAAGGAATACAATAAATAAGCCCAATAATAAGAAATGGGCTGAAGAACAAGATTTCTAGCCAATCTATGAAGATTGCTAGAAATGCCGGAGAAAATACAAAATGTGACAATAGATTTTTCACTGCAACTAAACCCAAACATAAATGAGGCTATGGCTGATATGAAATCTGATTTCCCTCCTCTGATAATGTCTCCAATACAAAGGGCTGATCCCTTTGTCTCAAAACCATCCTCCTTGAAGCTCCAGAAACCCCTCTCTCACTACCTCCTCTGAAATAACACAGTTTCTCTCATAGACTGCGCAGTGGGAGATGATGGAAGTGTGGCCTCATGCCACTGATCTGAAATACACCCCCAGAATCCTCCTTGCAGCTCCTCCAATTAATATAACACTCCTCCACTGAAGAAAACTAGATAAGAGAGACTCCATGTGTTCCTCTCTAGCTGCACCCAGCTACAGAATGTCCTCTCTGCTACAGAAATAATGTTGTAGAAGATGAATGAAGCTGTGGACAATGCTGGATTGAGGAAATGTAGCTCAATCCTCATCCTTCCTTGAGGAAGAGGTAGGGATTCCCGACCGGGAACACGCTAGTGCTCGAGGGCACCATCACCTTGCTAAACAGCCCGGGGATGTAAGCTCTTGCAGACCCTTGTCTGAAATCTAAAACATAGCATAATGAAAATGGGCTGCCATCTCCTCCATATAAAGTGAGAGAACTCCTCTCCACCATGGTCCCACCAATTAGGGTTTCCACGCTTGCATGAATGTCTTCCCTCCAAAATTGTGCAGCTTCTCTAGGAAGCCTCTTCCTCCTTGGGCAGCGTTGTTGACTTTAGTCAATGGTGACTAATCAAGTGAGCTGGGTTCCATTCACGCCCTTGGTGTTTATTTTCGCTACTTTATTCACTCCCCTTTCACATTAGAAGTGTTATTTCTTCATCTAAAAGGGGCTAAGGTGTCTCCTTGCCCATTTTATTAAGAAAAAATAAAATGTGCAACTATAATGTTCCATTTTAGCTTGAGGCTAAAAATTGGGACATTACAGGGCTACATGCGCTTATTATTTTCTTGGATCAAACTCATGCCTCCACCGTTGGATGTCGAGGTATGATAGACCCTAGTATTTCTTCAAAGCTAAATCTTTTTTCATTTCAAAATTTGCTTAAAACTAGAAGACTAACCTCAGATTTATCCAAATATGGTTTTTTTTCAAATATCCCATCAATCCTAACCGATTTTGCTTCATCCACCATTTTTTTTTTCTTCATCCGCCACTTCTTTCCTCATTTTGACAATGTGTTTCCTATGAAATGGAGGATTACGGCTTTACTCATTGAGTTTACAATATATTATTATCCCATGTCTTTTCTTGCTACTAAATTAACCTTCTCATTATGCATTTTCATGCATTTCCACCTACATTTGTTGCTTCCTTCAAGTAGGTTTTGGACTATTCCTTTGTCTTAGGATTCTCTAAAATATTCTCTTACCAACTCCTCCCATGATAGATCATTGAATCCAAACTTTTCTATGTCCTCGAGAACCCCCAACTTGCAAATTTCTCCTTTCTCCTCCCTTGTTAGGTATAGGTCTTGTTGGTCAAGCCTTTTTGATGACTTGGATCAGTCAACATGTCCATCCATGTTAAATTCACAAGGAATGGCATTCATCGATGTTGGGAGATGTGTGTATTGGCATTCTATCACTCGTGTTGTCATTTAAGACTGGTATCGTGAAGTTGATTGGAGTTCTATTCTTCGATTTAGGTTTACCCTAGAATTTTTAAATGGATCTTCTGTTATGGAGTCATCACAATAAGCTCTATGAGGTCATCACAATATTCCCTTCATCCTTTCTAGACTTAACTCGTCCCTTTTCCAAATGCTTCTTCTTCCTCTTCGAAGTAATCTACATGGTATTTCTCCATATTGACCATTTAAAATTTCCTATCTTAACTGAAGAATGTATAAATGGGGTTCAAATGAACTCTTAATTATTCCATAATCCTTTTTCCAGCCTAATATTATCTATTTTAATGCTAGAATTGTTTGTGCAAAAGACTCATGAAATTTCACCAATTGCTAAAATAAAGCAAAAATTAACTCCTAAAATGGAGTTTGGTTTGGTGGATCTGAACTCTTAATTAATCCATAATCATTTGTCCAGCCTAATATTATATAAAGGATCTGTTTTGATGCTAGAATTGTATGTGCAAGAGACTCATGAAATTTCACCAATTGCTAAATAAAGCCAAAATTAACTCCTAAAATGGAGCTTTGTTTCATGGATCTGAAGCATGTATTGTAGAGAAATTAAGAGGAAAATGTGCTTCCAAAATTCAGATTAGAACATTTGGAATATTCCTTAGAAGGTTGACTTAGTGTTTGGTGTCAAGAAAAACAAGGGCCATTTCACTAGGAATGGTCACTATCTCTTCCTCACTTCCTCCCTTCCCATTAATGAATAAAATACACTTCCAAAACTTGCTGAATGAAACACTACCCCACAAAAAAGATAATAGTTTGATGAAGCAATGAAATCAGCTAAACCCAAATTCTAGAATAGAAGATAACACTTTGATGAAGTATTGAAATCAATGAAATCAACTAAATCCAAATACTATAATTGACGATAAGATGAAATCATCTAAACCCAAATTCTAGAATTGATGATAAGATGAGATATACGAGACATTTGTACAACTAGTAAGACCATTAAAGTGAATTTGAATTTTTAGACTACATTTGTGATCCTACTAGGATTCATAGTTGAAATAACATGTTTTTTGTTGTTTTTATGGCTTTTTCTTTGAAGCACTTTAAACGTTATACCTTGGAATTTTCTTTTTTAGCAAGAAGGATGTGAGGGGAGTTATTTTGACATAACTTGCGAATTCTTGATTACTGGGACTTCTTTAGAGTTTTTTGGGTTCTTGTTAGTTTTCGGTTGCTAGTTTTTCCGTGTTGCCATTTTTTTGTGTTTTCTGATATTTTCATGTTATGCTCATGCTAGTCGAGGTTCTTTGAGTTTTTGCCAGGGTTTTTTTGAGTCTTATGATTTTTTGAGTGGTTTACATTGTTGAGTTTTTATCGAGTCTAGGTTTTGCAATATTGTGAGGGACCAAATCAACTATCTATGAGACTAAAAATTTAAGTCACATAATTGATCCTATTGGCCTAAACATAGGCTTTAATCAATGTATTAAAAAGATATAATTCAAATATAAACTATCTTTCTAACAACTATCTATCAAGTCTAGGTTTCGCAACAATGTGAGGGAGCAACTCAATTATCTATGAGACTAAACATTTAAGTTACTTCATTGATCCTATTTGCATAAACATACACTTTAATCAATGTATTAAAAAGAAAGAATTCAAATATACACTATCCTTCTAACAATTCATATCTCAATTTAATTGCAAATCTCTCATATCTCTATTTAATTGAAAATATCTTACACTATGATGTAAAGCCACAAGAAGGCCCATTGCATTCCAAATTATTCTATATTATGAGAATATACTTCATTTAAAATAATTTCACTTTAAGCCTAGGACCAAGAATGCAACCAAAGGTACCCTTGGCAGTCATACACCTTGCAAAATGACCATGGGTTCCCAAGCTAAACTTGATATAGTGCAAAATGACCATGGGTTCCCAAGCTAAAATTGATATAGTGCAAAATGACCATGGGTTCCCTAGCTAAAATTGATTTGTACTATAGTGCAATATTCCCCATTTTTATTTTTCATTTGAGGGGATTAACAGAGTTTATTGGGGAGGTACTAAGCATAGTATAATTTTGTCATTTGGGCGTTGGAGACATTTTTGGCAAATTCGACTTAGAAGAAATGGAAATTATAGCTTGACCCAATGGAGAAATTCGCACTAGTGAGAAAATAGAGAGAAAGGAAGGGGTGTGAATTAGTGGAAGGTGGTGACCACCCAGGGAGTGAGGGACAAAAATTATAAATAGATCTTGGAGGTGTAATATTCCCAATTAGCAACAGCTAATTGGAAATATTAATTTTTCCCAGTTTTGCTTTTCTAAGGTTTATCTTTTAATAAAAATAAGTGATGGGTCCCATAACCCACAATTAGGAAATAAAGTCTCCCTAAAGTCACTTAGACAAATACTAAATGACAGTGTGGGTCCCATGAGAGCCTAGTGGCAACGTGAGGGAAGGGGCAGCGTGGACAATGTGGGGCCCATTACAGTACAATTGAGAATAACATTGTGTGGCCAAGGAGGGACAACGCAGTTTAGTGGGGCCCAGGTGAGAGCAAGGCTCTCAAGCTTAAAAGGGAGAGTATGCTCCTCATTCTCTCATTTTATTATGCATCATTGATTTATGTCTTTTGACATTGAGAATGCCTTTATTGTTGAGTGAAGTTTTCAAGTGTTGTTTAGCACATCGGGTGTCTTCGAGCGAAGATCCCAACCTCAGCCTCAGGGAAATTTGAGTGCACGCTCAAGTGAGGAGATAATTCCATCATTTTGTAGGGGAGATCACATAACACCTTCAACCAGGATCACGCAGTTGGTTGGACAACACAGTGTCTCTAAGGGATTTCGTAATTTGTGGCAGAGGCAGTTTCAGAAGTGAAGAGATAGTAGGGATTTTAGCCCGAGGATAGTGTGAAGGGACAAACCCTTCACTAATCATAATTTTGTAGCAGGAGGAGGCCAACATTTGCAATTTTTCCATTCAGGTCCAGTGTACTCACTGGGAGTGCGTTATTTTCCAAGGGAGGTCAAATTCTGGGGTCAGCCATTCCGAGATTCCTTCCTGGGTTTTTCCAGGTTATTGGAGGAGAGCTCATTTCCAGGGTTTCAAAATTTTTTGAGATGGGGAGCAACCCCAAAGATCCATTACATTCCAGCAGTAGAAACAGTCCGTGACAAATCAGCCATTCCTTGAGCATTACTGAGAGTATTTCGAGCTTACCTTGAGCAAGCCAAGGTGCAATCATTATGATCACATTTTTACCCATTATTATCTTTCAATTTATATAATAAAATGGCACAATGTTTCTCCATATTTGCAGTATTTGTATGATGTCTCTCTATTTGTTGTGTTTTCTTGTTTTTGTTGCTTTGTATTATTGTTTATTTCTATTCAGAATATTACAGGAGGCATCCATTTGGTATATTTGATCATTTGAAAATTTAACGTTAGTTCTCTTGAGCTTCTTAGCTAAGACAACCATGTTGTTCAACACAAGGAATTTGCAAGTAATAATTCCACCCTCATTTCGAAGAACATCGAGTTTCTCCCTTGTGAGGCAATTTGGGGAGCTCAATTCAGAGTTTTCATTGTCCATATTTGTAAGTTAATTCAGTTGGTACGTTTTTCTTCCAGGGTGCAAAAGTGGTTCTAATTTATTGTGGGGAGATCAGTTACGGAGGAGCAGAACACCAGAGGATTTGCAGGGGTTTTCACCTAATTTAGTTGGATATTTTGTAGTGATTAGCAGGGTTGAGTTGAGAGAATTATTGGGGCCGAAATTCTACATTTCTGGAGGTGCATAGGGGTTGGAGGAATAGAGGTTGAGGAGAGATAAGTGTCAGAGATTGGAGGTATTCCTCAGGGGAGAATTCAACCAGAGCTGGGAAATATTTCTAGTGGTGTATATGGGATTAATTCAATAGTATCAATCTTGTGGGGCATTTTCTGGCCAGATTAGGAAATTTTCACTTGTTGGGGGTTGGTGGATTCAGCCCAAACCATTTATTGGTTTTTGTGGGTTTATTAAGAGGAGTCTCTAACTAATTTTACAAAAAATTATGGGCGATATTCGGGTCTAAAACCCTAATTCTTACAACAGGAAGAATTGCTAGTTAGTTAGGGAATTTCACCAGTTTGTGGGTTCGACTTTGGCTTGGAGATTGAAAAACCTTTTCTGGGTATTTTTTTGGTTTTGGGAGAGGAGCTTGTGGCTGTAATTTCAGAGTATTTCAAGCATAATTTTGAGTAGGATGACCAATTCCATTCAACAGTCTGTAGTGGAGTTTCTAGGCAAGTTTGAGCTATAGATATGGGCCAATTCCGAAACTTTTTCCTAGACATTCTCACCTGGGGTTTGCGTTTCTTGTTGTAGCAAGCCTAGGTTCTATGGATTTCATCCTATTGTATTTTATTTTCCATGCATAATTAATAAAATGGCTCAAGACTACTACCCAGATTTTCGGGTTTTCTGATTTGTGCTTTTGTTTAGATTTTTATTGTTTTCTTTTAGTTCATGCATTTGTTATTTGTTGTAAATCTTAATTTGGAATATTACAATGGTATCAGAGCCATGATCTTGGCCCATTGTGGGGTAGTCAACTAGATCATGGAAGATTAGGGCATATATGCACAATGACACATTGAACCATAGTCAAATCCATGGCTCAAGGAAGATTTAGTATGCAGGAATTTTTGGGTGGAATTCGTTGGAACAATGAGATGTTGGCTCAGATGAGGAAGGTGTCGGACAAGATCCATCATTATCCTTAAAATAGAGACACTAGAGGTGCAGATGTTGTGGGGGTACAACCATCTACACCATTTGTGGAGAGTCGACAAAATCAAGGCACTAGATCTCCTCAAAAGGAGTAGACGGGCAAGGGACAGTTAGAGGGTAAGACCAGGAGGTGATTTGTCTAGTGGATACCTAGATTTAAATATCAGGAGCTTGAGGAAGAGTTTGAGCATGAGGTTAAGGGCACACATGATTGTGAGGAGCACATAGATACACCCAACATGACACAAGATTCACCCTTGTTGGAGATTCCTTCAGTATCTTCGATTGACACCTTAGTGGAGAGAATAGAGAATACACTGAGAGGGCCATCGGTTGAGGAGGTAACACCCATGGATGAGATGCCGACAGTTGACGAGGTACCCAGTGTTGTGACGAAGTTTCTAGATGATGACTACCCACAATATATTGGTGAGGTTCCTTGAGACATATCTATCATTGAAGAGGTGTCAGAAGAGAGAGAGGGGTCTAGAGTTACGACCGAGTTTACAGATGGTAACAGTCCTTGACAGTTTCATAAATTTCGCTCCGAACTTCTAGAATGGAGAAAGAAGGCCACAAAAATGAGAGAGGCCATTCTACAGTAGAACAAGGAGTTGGAGGACTTGAGAGTGGTTTGTGCAGAGTTAGTGGCCGAACTGACACACATTGGGGGATGGTTGGGTTTCCTAATGGTTTAGCTGGAGTTTGTTGATTTATATAGCATCAAAATGTGTTCTACGTCTCATTTTTGGTAGAGAGGCTTGGACATCAGTTATCCATAGAACCCAGAAATCGTTTGTGGAAATTCCACTGAGATATGAATTTATTATAATAATTAATTATTTTAATGTAGGCCCTAAGTTTAAACTTAGGGAAATTAAATAATTAAAGGGTATTAATAGAGGAGTATGAATCTTATAGAAAAAAATATCAAGTCATATTTTAATCTGAGTCATTGATAACAATATAATCTTGGCCATTGATTCATCATTGAGAAGACTAAGAAAAGACTTGAGGGCCATTTGGAAATCAAGTCAGGGACACTCTAAGTACCTAAAGGAAATCGATTCTGAAGCAAGAGAATTTGATTTCAGTGGGTGAGATTATAGAGGAAGGGTTGCAGAAGTAGAAGGATGAGGGAGGAGTCAGTTATCACGAAGTAGAAGTCAGGAGGATGAAGGGAAGGGTGAGCTGATCAGTAGCAAGACCCCCTCCACACAAAATCATGCAGTCCAGGGAGAGACTATGCAAAGCTCTCACGCTGGATGACATAGAGGGTGAAGGAGGTCACCCTGAGGGTCTGAAATTTGTTTGGAAGGTCCAAAAAATTCAGCCAGGTGTTTGCAATTTTTTATCTGGTCACCATACTCTTGTAAATGTACTTTCCATTTATGAAGATAAATATAAAACCCTCATCTACTGCACTGATTTTCTCACATTGTGTTTTTTCGGGGACAATTTTCCAAAAATAACTGTGTTCGTGTGATTTTTTCTATTGTGCTACTTGTGTAAATTATATTTCTATTATTATGCTCTTTAGTTTATTCTAGAATTTACTGAAGCATATCTAAATAACTTATCTCATTATTAGGAGAAGTAAACCAAGTATTGTAGAAATATTTTCCTCTTGAAAATTTCACATGGTATTAGAGAAAAGGGATAAAAACAGAAAGGGAGGATTTTTCATGGACTAAATTTCCATCATCAGGAAGGGTTCATGCAGTCCTCCAGAGCACACAGAAATGCAAAGAGAATACGACATGAAAGTGATGGCATCCAGACTAGAGGAGGATCTTTCTTGTGTGTCTAGCACAGCTCCTCCATGTGTTTGGTATATTAACAGTGGAGCATATTCTCATTTGACAAGGGTTCGAGAATGTTTTTCGAGCTACCAAGAAGAAAATATGAATTTATAGATAACTATGGGAAACAAGGAAAAATGTACCCCCATCGGGAGAGGTACCATAACTTTTTAGACCGAGGATGGCAACAAGATTCGAGCCACGAATATTCTACATGTACTAGGGTTGGGGATGAATTTACTCTCAGTGTCTCAACTTCAGAACAAGGGCTATGAAGTATACTTTATTCAAGATAAGGTGTATGTCAAACACCCTAACTGAAGTGAAGAGGCACAAATTGGAGTAAGGAGTCACAAGCTATATAAGCTCCAGCTTGAATCTCTAGTGGCCCTGATTGGCAGTGCAAATGACAGAGATCTGAATGAATTATGGCATAGAAGGATGGGGCATATACATCATGGAGCCTTGGAAATTCTCAAAAATACTTTCATAGGGGCTCCTAAACTCAGCATGAAGAAAGACTAAGATTGTAGGGGATGTGTACTATGAAAGTACGCTCAGGCAACATTTCCAAGAAGCAACAACAGAGCCAAAGGTGTATTAGAGTTAATACACTCTGAAATTTGCAGTCTAATTTCCATGACTGCTCTCAGTGGGGTAAAGTACTTTTCCACCTTCATTGATGATCATTCCAGAAAAACTTGGATCTATTTTTTAAAAACTAAATATGAAGTCTTTGATCGGTTTAAAAATTTCAAAGCATTGGTGGAGAATTCTATAGGAAAGAAGATCAAGAAGTTGCGGTTAGATAATGGTGGAGAATATATCAATAACGACTTCAAAAATTTATGTTCAAAGGAAGGAATCAAGAGAGAATGGAAAACTCCATACAATCCAGAGAAAAATGGAGTTGTAGAACAAAAGAATCAGACCATAATAGAAGCTGCAAGGGCAATGTTGTATGACCAAGATATGCCCAAATTCTTATGGGAAGAGGCCTGAAATACATCAGTATATATTTAGAATATATTTCCCAATATAGCTTTGGGGAAGGTAACTCCCGAGAGTGTGTTCACAGGCAGCAAGCCAGAAGTGAGCCACATCAGGATATTTGGAAGCATGGTGTACTGCCACATTCCAGATGAAAAGAGAAAGAAGTTGGATCAAACTGTAAAAAATGATTTTTTGATGGGCTATAGCGAGAATGCAAAGGTATATCGAATCTATATTCCATAGATCAGGAAATTCATGGTAAGAAGGGATGTGAAGTTTCTGGAGGAGATAACATTTAGGAAATCTCGAGAAATGGACACAGATATGCAGATTGAGGAAGATCGACTGGTACAACCTCAACGACCTACAGAGGAGAGGTCAAGTACAATAATTCTAAGGAAATCTCCTTTGAAGAAGAAATAGAGGAAGAACAGGTGAGACCACCCACAGCTGATGGGAGACGAAGAAGAGAACTTCAACAAATTCTTAGAGATGCAGAAGAATTTTTTGGAGCCCCTATAGAAGGAAAGAGGATAAGGAAACAACCAGATAGATATCAGGCACTGGTAGCTCACGTTGGTGAACCATCTACCTTTGGGGATGTAGCTTAGAATCAGGTATGGGTGGATGCCATGGTGGAGGAGTATAGCTTCATCATGACAAATGATGTATGGGAAGTAGTCCCTAGACCACAAGATAGATTAGTTGTAGGATCTAGATGGATCTACAAGATCAAATATGCTGCAGATGGCAGCATAGAGAAGTTCAAGGAAAGTTTTGTAGCTAAGGGGTATGCACGGAAGGAAGGCATTGACTATGAAGAAACCTTCACCCCAGTAGCATGATACACTTCTATCAGGTTCATCATCTCTCTAGTTGTGTAGATAGGATGGGAGATTCACCAAATGGATGTCAAGACAACTTTCTTGAATGGGGTGATAGAGGAGGAAGTGTACATAAAGCAACCAGAGGGCTTCGAGACACATGAGTAGAAGACTCATGTTTGCAGACTTAAGAAAGCATTATATGGCTTAAAACAAGCCCCTAGGGCATGGTATGGCCAGATTGATAGCTACTTGCAGAATATGGGGCTCATCAAGAGAAACGCATATCCCAACCTATACTACTTGAGAATGGGAGATGAGTCGCTTATTCTTGTTCTTTATGTGGATGACCTGTTTTTGACCAGATCATCCAAGCTCATAAAGGACTGTAAGGAGAATATGGAAACATAATTCAACATGATGGACCTGGGGTAGATGCAATATTTTCTTGGATTAGAAGTCTAGTAGCAGAAATGTAATATCCCGTGTGCGGGTAGGGCCTGCAGCCACATGTCTGAGTCTGTGTAATGAGGGGTGCTACGCAAGGGCCCCTGCCCTCAGATGATCCGATGGGGTTAGGCCCACCTTTAACACCCTGGGATTCTGCCCTCACTAACAGTTCAAGCTTTTGGTGTAGTGCTGTGATCTACATGGTATCAAAGCCAAGGTCTTGAGGTCAAGACTCGTGGGGCGTGGTGGGTTGTAATATCCCGTGTGCAGGTAGGGCCCGCAGCCACGTGTATGGGTCTATGTAATGAGGGGTGTTGCACAAGTTCCCCTGCCCTCAGATGCTTTGATGGGGTTAGGCCCACCCTTAACACCCTGGGATGCCACCCTCGCTAACAGTTCGAGCTTTTGGTGTAGTGGTTAGCTCTGATACCACTGTAATATTCCAAATCTGGAATTTTATACAACAATAAGAATACCTAAAGGTATTATAAAGTTGGAGAATAGAAAATTAAAATCTCATGTAATTTATTTGTACACGTGGCTTTCATAGAACAATCACAACAAGAAACTATACTTTTATACAAGTCACCAAGTGGGGAAAACCAGCTAATTTGACCTCAAAAATGCTATTTTCTGAAGATGGAGTTATAATAGTGGAAAATAAGGGTTGCGTCCCTTATAATATAAAATATAGGACATGCATGAAAAAGAGTTTCAGAAACAAATGCAATTAGGGTAGTTAAACAAGCCTCCCATGCTCACAACAACTAAAAATGGACAAAACCCTAAGACTGCAAAATTTCGGAGCAACTGCACAAGTGACCGTGCAGTATAAATAGAGGTTAACTTAGAAAATAGAGAAATACATCTGATAATATTATTATAATACTAAATGAGGTACAAAAACAAAGATCTAATCTCTTTTACACAGATCCAAGAAGACTCGACAAGGGTTTCTTGACAAAAAAGATATACAAGAGAAATATGCTGCAAATTTGTGGCTGAATAACACTGTATGGATAAATCTCTACATAATATGGCTGAAAATGCAAATAAATGGCTGTAGATTCTTCCTCTAGCTTTCCCAAAGAAAGGTTGATCCTCCTCTTGGGAAAATAGCTCCTCAAAATGGGGTTTGAGCCCCTTCCACTGCACACCTTAAGAAATAACAAAGTTTTCTGAAGGGAATGGATTTTTTCTGAAGGTAGATGCTTCTCCCAACACCAGGTAGTGGAAAATTCATATTAGAAACCTTCTCTTAGATTTATTGAACAAGATATCGAAGAAAGAGTACACAATCCCCACCCGAGCAAACCCTTGCACTAAGCAGTGCAGCAACTTAGCTAAATAGCCAAGTATGGACGAATTCTAAGTAAAACTCATGAAAATATAATCTCCAATATGTTCATATGCTTTCCATCTCCTTCATTATATAATTGATGAGCTTCCTCACCAAGGATCCCACCCACCATGAGGTTGCTTCCATGCAAAGGCTCCTCCACAAAAATTGCGTTGTCCATCAAGATGGTGCAATGTATCTAGATAGCTTTGTTGACTTGTTCAACCTTGACTGATTCTTCATGCCCTGTCCCTTTTCACACTCAGGGTGCCTTCATTTTATCTATCTGGATTGATCTCTATTCACATTGATCTTTCTTTATTTAGAATCCACTACTTTGTGAATAAATCATGTTGACTTGGTCAAACTTGACCTTGTCCACATAGTTTAGACCTTGTTCAAAGATGTGGATGCTTGAATTGGTTATTTCATGATCCCCTTTCACATTAGAGAGGATTTTTATTCATACATAGAGCAAATTAAGAGCCTCCTTGCTCAATTTTTCATGCATCTAGATTTCAAAAGAAAAATTAATATTCCTATTAGCTGAAGCTAAATTAGGAATATTACATTCTTCCCCTCCCAAATGTTGCTTTTCCTCAAGCAACTGCAAGGGTGATACAAAATATCTCCTCTCCCTCTTGTGGCCCTCTCATCCCATAGTCTCCTCCATTGCTTCAAAATTTCTACAAAAATTCCATCTCCCAATGGCCCCTCCCAAGTGTACAAGTTGGCATTTGGTGAATAAACCCAATGGCTCTCATCATAAAAGAATGGAAATTTTTTATGGAAACCTTCGTGCTGATCCATGGCCTTCTCAAGATAGAAGTGATGACAATCATGGGGAATCTCAACATCAATGGAGACCTCCCTCCTCCATGCTATCATCCAAATAAAATGAATCACCTTCCAGCTTGGTAATTCATAGAAAAGCTCCTCCCAATTGCTCATGACAGGCATGCCCCAAGTGCTCCAACCAAACATATGGTCCACATCATAAAGAAACAAGTGGTATGCAATGGTGGCCATATAGTTTCTCATCCTCCCCTTGGAACATCTAGTGCAGAAAAAGTAGGGACTCTCTTCCCCCAAAGACGCACCCAAAAAATGTGTCTCTCCTCAAACCATGTTCCCAACAAAAATAAGAACATCTTCAGCATGTGGGATCATAAGTAAGATCATGCTAGCTGCCATATACAATAAGGGAGAGGGAAAATGGTCCCTCATTTGAAAGCAACACAATTTTCTTTCTGACTGCCATAGGATATGATATGAAAAGCTTTCTCCCCAACACTTATTTGCCACCCCATCCTCCTTGCATGCTTGGAGAAGGTGTATGATGGTTGGTTTTAAGGATCCACACCATGAAGAGTACATCATCTCTCCAAGATCTCCCAAAGAATGGCCAACATCACCATTTTTCATGGCCCAAAGTGGCTCATGAAGCCCATCAGAAAAATTGCCCCCTCTTGGGGCCAAGACCTACAGATGAGTGCTAAGAAGATACAAGTATATAATGAATACATCATGAGTTTCAGGAATACAATGTTTTTCATACACTTGTCTAAAATCAGCAAGGTAGCTCATGGATGAGCCCCCTCTCACACTCAATAAAGAAGGAGGTGATAATGACAACTCTTCCCAAGAGCTATGTTCCTCCTCAACCAGAAAATGATCCATGCAATTACTCATATGAGAGTGCATCTCCTCTCTAAAATTTTCCCACATGAATCCATCTAATATAGTATGACATGTTTTAATGAAACTAGTGGGATTTGAAAGCAAGACCTCGTAGATTGTGTCAAGTAGTTTTTTCTTGAGCTTGTAATCTTTAGTTAAGTAGATCCGATCATGAACCTAAATGATTCCATTAACTAATTTGTACTTTCCATCCATTTCTTGCCCATAAAGAACCTTACATGTGAATAGGTCCTTAGAATATTCCATCAAGAGTTGGGACTCCCAATAAGGGTCTAGGCTTCCCAACATTGACAGCACTGTAGAAGTATGAAATGATGCACTTTTCATATGATGGCTCTCCTCCTTGACATGCTTGATGTCAAAGTCACAGGTTGGAGTATTCCCAACTTTCTTTTGCTGCCCCTCTTGTAGCTGATCTTGCTCAAGACAAGATTGAAGTTTTGGAAAGTCACCCTCCCCTTGAAAGGTTCTCTTTCTCAAAAACTTCCACAATTTTGCTCCTACATACAAAAATGAAATCATTTTCTTTGTATTCAGAAATCTTCATTATATATTTGAGTATCCTTTTCTACCCCAAAGCTATGGAGTATCCTTTGACACTATGCTCATATCAGCACAAATTTCTGAATCTATTCCCTCCAACGCAAATAGATGAATGGAAGAAAACAAGATCAATTTCAGAAATTTGCCTAGCCTTCCATCAATGATTTTCAGCATTGTAGTGGATCCTTCCAAGGTTACCTCTTTAAAAAAATAGGTGGCTACTGCATATAGTTGAGAGAAAACTTTATTTTCCCTTCAATCAGGAGGTCTTCCTGATGAAATGCCTCCTTACAAAGAGGCATTAAGGCATAGAGTAGGATGTGAATGTAGGTGGATAGATTTTCCCCTAACTTTGTTGCATGGGTCCTCTTGCCTTCTTTGTTCTTTAAAACATTGAAATAGACAAGGTTACATTCTCTTCATCTTGTGATGGCATTCCTCCTCTTTTCCTTCTCCTATCTTCAAGATCTCATCATTTGGCAATGAAGGTACATGCTGCTCATGTGTTATGCCAAGAGCTCTATGTGTGAGACCTTTTGCAACTCCTTGCAAGAGTGCAAGAGTTTATCTCTTTGGATAAAGTGCTCCATTCTCTTCTTCATGAGGTGCTTGAGGTGCCCTTGATATGACTGCGTTATTCTCTTCTGTCTCTCCTTTCTCTTCTTCACTAGTTGAAGTTGCCTTAACTCCAACAAGAGACCTTAGATCTTGGTCCTCTTTTGAAGAAGGAATATTCATGTCTTCCCTTTGAGAAGGAAGCCCTTCATCCAAAGGAGATATTACCCTTGGTAAAGTATCAAACAAGCTCACCTCCTCTTCATTGGTTTTTAGAAATGGAGTTGGATATATAGACCCTCCCAACTCATGCAAAAGTTTTGTTTGATGTGGTTTGATAGTTGCAATAGAAGATGTTTCACATGAGATATCATCAAACCTTTCTACTAATCTTTCAATGAACTTTGCATAAGTAGATGTATTTTCCTTCTATAAGGAAAATGATTCAAACAACCACCAAGAATAGGCCTTACCCTTAAAATGAAGTGCTGCTACTTTGATGGCTTCAATTTCTGAGACTTGATTTTGCTGCACAAAGGTGTCTAGCTCCTTCACCCAAGCCCTGGCTGGACATAGAGGTGATCCATCAAAAGTGGATAGAAAGAATCTACCCTCACCCTGTTTCTTTCTCCTTGTGCTCTTTTCCTTCGTTTGGAAAATTCCTTGGAAATTCAAGTGATCTTGGAACTCCTCAGATTGATCTTCATATTCCTGCAAATAATTACCAAGAGTACCTTTCTTTGGCACATCTCCTTTCCTCCTTTTCATGAAGAAACTGTTGATGGAACATGGTAGATCTGATGATATGGCTGAGTGCTCATATCCAAAATATGAGGACTTAGAATCTTCCTCTTGTATAGATTTTTTTGAGGGATCTTCATGTGTTTCCCTCCTCATTTCTTTGATGCCCTTGCTTTTTCCCAGCAGATTTGTCAAGAGAAGTTTTAAGAACCTCCTTTCTCCAGAAAACAAGGGTTTTATCTAATTTCTTTTTCAAATATCCTCCTCCCCATGAGAAGACTCCATAATGCTTGAGCTCACAAGCTGAGCCAAGATTGTTGCTCTAATACCACTGTAATATTCCAAATCTAGAACTTCTACAACAATAATAATACCTTAAGGTATTCCAAAGTTGGAGAAAATAAAATTAACATCACATGTAATGTATTTAAACACATGTATTTCATATAAAAATCACAACAACAAACTATGCTTTTATACAAGTCACCAAGTGGGGAAAAGCAGCTAATTTGGCCTCAAAAATGCTATTTTCTAAAGATGGAGCTATAACAGTGGAAAATAAAAGTTGTTTCCCTTAAAATAGAAAATATAGGACATGCATGCAAAATAGTTTTAGAAACAAATGCAATTATCATAGTTAAACATGCCTCCCATGCTCACAACAGCTAAAAATGGACAAAACCCCAAGACTGCAAAATGTCGAAGCAGCTGCACAAGTGACTGCATAGTATAAATAGAGGTTAACTCAAGAAATAGAGAAATATTTCTGATAATATTATTAGAATACTCAATGAGGTACAAAAACAGAGATCTAATCTCTTTTACACAGATCCAAGAAGACCCGACAAGGTTTTCTTCACATAAACGATATACAAGAGAAATTTGCTGCAAATATGTGGCTGAATAACACTATATGGATGAAGCTCTACATAATATGGCTGACCATGCAAATAAATGGCCAGATATTCTTCCTCTATCTTTCCCAAAGAAAGGTTGATCCTCCTCCTAGGAAACTAGCTCCTCAAAATGGGGTTTGAACCCCTTCCACTATACACCTTAAGAAATAATGTAGTTTTCTGAAGGGAATACGTTTTTTCTGAAGGTAGATGCTTGGCCCAACACTAGGTAGTGTAAAATTCAGATCAAAAACCTCCTCTTAGATTTCTTGAACAAGATCTCCAAGAAAGAGTAGAGAATCCCCACCTGGGCAAACCCTTGCACTAAGCAATGCAGCAACTTAACTAAACAGCCAAGTATGTAGGAAGTCTAAGTAGACCTCATGAAAATATAATCTCCAATATTTTCATATGCTTTCCATCTCTTTCATTATATAATTGATGAGCTTCCTCACCAAGGGTCCCACCCACTATGAGGTTGCTTCCATGCAGAGGCTCCTCCACAAAAATTGTGTTGTCCATCAAGATGGTGCAATGTATCTAGACAACTTTGTTTACTTGGTCAACCTTGATTGATTCTTCATGCCCTGTCCCTTTTCACACTCAAGGTGCCTTCCTTTTATCTAGCTGGACTGATCTCTATTCACATTGAGCTTGCTTTATTTAGAATCCACTTCTTTGTGAATAAATCATGTTGATATGGTCAAAATTAACCTTTTCCACATAGTTTAGACATTTTTCACACAAGTGGATGCTTGAATTGGTTATTTCATGATCCCCTTTCACATTAGAGAGGATTTTTATTCATACATTAAGCAAATTAAGAGCCTCCTTGCTCAATTATTCATGCATCTAGATTTCAAAAGAAAAATTAATTTTCCTATTAGCTGAAGCTAAATTAGGAATATTACAAGAAAGGGGAAATCTTCCTAGGAAAAGGAAGATACACAACATAAATTCTAAAGATATTTCAGATGGAAGATTGTAGACCCATGGCCACGCCAATGATTACTAACTGGAAGAAGATAGACACTTTGGAGGATGATGAGGTTGATCCACATTGTACAGACAAATCATCAGATCATTAATGTATCTGGTCAACATGATACCAGACATCTGTTATGCAGTGAATACCCTCAGTCATCTCATGGTGGAACCAATGAAGGCTCACTGGGCAGTAGCCAAACATGTTCTCAGATACTTGAGAGGGAAAATCGAGTATGGGTTGAAGTACACCAAGGGTAATGAGATCGAGTTGAGTGGGTTCACAGATGTATACTGGGATGAAAGCACAGTTGATTGAAAAAGTACCAGTTGGTACTATTTCAATCTCAGATCAGGAATGACCTCCTGGTGTAGCAAGAAACAGAAGTATGTAGCACTGAGCTCAGCCAAGGTAGAGTACATGGTAGCAAGCATAGCTTCGTGCGAGGCCATATGGCTCCGCAAATTTCTCTTGAACCTACTCAAGAAGCAGATAGAATCCGATCGGGATTATGTTCGATGATCAGAGCTGCATTAAGCTCTCTGAAAATCTTATGTTTCATGACCGGTCAAAACACATTAACATTTGGTGTCACTTTGTCAGGGACTATATCTAGAGGGGAGTAGTACAGTTATGCTACAATCCTATAGGAGAATAGGTGGCAGATATCCTCACAAAGGCTCTAAGTAAGATCAAGTTCACTTACATCAGAGAGAAGATGGGGATGGTCGAGAACCCCTTCCATTAGAGGAAAGGGTGGTCTTCAGAAGAAGAGGGAGTTGTCGTACAGATGCTGCAGTGGCAGGGCAACAGTACAGGAAGCAACAACGTAGAGATGAGGGGCAGCAGCCAGGGCATCATCAACACAACAGATGATGTCGAGTCAAAGCAGTACAGCGGTATCTTGCTTAAACTCTTTCCTTGCTAAGAGGGAATGTTTATTTCTATAGCATCAAAAAGTTTTCTAAGTCTCATTTTTGGTAGAGGGGCCTAGACATCAGTTATCCAGAGAACCTAGAAATCGTTTGTGGAAATTTCACTCAGATACGACTTTATTAAAATAATTAATTATTTTAATGCAGAACCTAAGTTTAAACTTTGGGAAATTAAATAATTAAAGGGTATTAATAGATCAGAGTGTGAATCTCCTAGAAAAAAAGATCCACTCATATTTTAATCTAAGCCATTGATTAACGATATTATCTTGGCCATTGATTCATCAGCGAGAAGACTATAAGAAGAGACTTGAGGGGCATTTGGAAATCAAGTCAGGGACACTCTCAGTACCCGAAGGAAATCAATTCTAAAGCAAGAGAATTCAATTTCAGAGGGTGAGATTGTAGAGGCAGGGTTGCAGAAGCAGAAGGAGGAGGGAGGAGTCAGTTATCGGGAAGTAGAAGTCAAGAGGATGAAGGGAAGGGTGAGCTGATCAGTAGCAATATCCCCTCCACGCAGAATCACGCAATCCAAGGAGAGATTGCGTAGAGCTCTAACACTGGATGATGTGGAGGGTGAAGGAGGTCACCTAGAGGGTCTGAAATTTGTTTGGAAGGTCCAGAAAATTCAATCATGTGTTTGCAATTTTTTATCTGCTCATTAGACTCTTGTAAATGTACTTTCCATTTCTTAAGATAAATATAAAACCCTCATCTACTGAACTGGTTTTCCCACATTGGGTTTTTTCGGGGACAATTGCCCAAAAATAAATGTGTTCATGTGGTTGTTTCTATTGTGCTACTTGTGTAAATTATCTTTCTGTTCTTATGCTCTTAATGATAGTGAACATCTGCAAATGTGTTTATTTTATAATTTACTGAAGCACATGTAAATAACTTATCTCATGAGTAGGAGAAGTAAACCAAGTATTGCAGAAATATTTTCCTCTTGAAAATTTCACAGAGTGTACATTGGAGAGACGGGGCATCCCTAATAAGACATACATAGATGAGGTTGGTAGTACTAGTAGGTTGCCTCCACATGTTGGAGAGGTAGAGGCAGAATCACCTCGTTAGATATTGTGTGTTGACCATGATGGTGAGAGGAGGCGACATGAGTTGCACAGGGTGATACATTCGCAGGATGGAGGGCTTGTTCTGTGTACAAGAGTTTGTACATTCAATCCTTCTCTTAGGGTTGGATGGAGAGGGATTCTGAGTTGGTACTGAGTGGAGTGGCTATGGAGATGGTAGTGGACCGAGTTGACACTCAGCGGGAGCTTCCAAGTCTTGGGGATACCGGAAGCCCTGGCTAGCATTGGTATCTAGTTGGGACTACCTATCATTCCCTAGATATGCTATTTGACTACGAAATTGGTGGTATAGTTGACCTAGCAGTTGAGCACACACATTCACTAGGGGAGTTTTGGTCAACACTAGTGACCAACAAGTTTAGAGAAAGACTCCTTAGGTTGTATTTGTATAATGGTTGTACATGGGATCATAGGATGATCAGTACACTCTAGTAGGAGTTTTTTTGGAGGTGCCATTGGTAGGCCACAAAACAGTTCCTTGTATGGAGTCGAGGGTTCCCCCAGTTATGTGGGGGATAATGGTCATGGAAGAGCAGCACATTCATGGCATCGCCATTAGTACATAGTGAGATTCACCTTTTGTGTCTCCCAGGGAGGATTTGGAAGTGTCAAAGGGAATGGTGATGTGATAATAGAGGAGGCAATAATTGTAGGGTGTGGTCTGAAGTGTACTTTCTCAGCTTTAAATCATGGCATCCTGTGGCATGTAGGGGCATATAGTGTTGGACAGTGGCTCATAGGTGAGAAATAAGGTGTATGGTGGTTTGCTGCGATGCATGGGTTCAAACCATGGAGTAGGGGTAGTGACTCACACTACATTGGATTTGTTAATGGGGGTGATAGATGTGTTGGTGCATATGGGACACCCGATGGTAAAGGGTGATACAACAATAGGCAGGGTGATCCCGTGGTGTACAGGGACAGTCTGCGGCATATAGTGGCATACCTAGAAGATTAATGATACTTGGTGGTATGCAGTAGCACATGATGAAAAGCAACAGGCTCTCAGAGTGTTGCCTTCAAGGAGACTTATGGACAGGGGAACTAGGTGTACCATTGGATGCAACTCACACAAGATCAATGAGGATGCAAATGAGCATCTTTTGATGCTATCCATGGGGACTCACGTCCCTCTCTAACTTCTACATTGTTAGAAAGTGCAAAGGAGTTGGGTGTTGTCACTTGATACCTTCCTCACAAATAGCAAGGCACGAGAGTCTCACTCGAGACAATTAGTTGGGACATAGAGTATCCAAGGGGAGACTTATCAATGGTGGTATTTGGTCATGACACAGGTTGATGGGGGAAAGCTTAGGGAGGTGAACCTAAGTGAGATGTAGGGTGTAATGTTGTTAAGAAATTCCAAGATGTTATGTGAGAACGATGTACATGGGATGGTATTCCTTGTTAGCAGGAGGACGCCTAGGCTCCAGGCAGTATCTGGGTACATCATCAGGAGCTAGAATATAAAAAATCATTGTGTGTTCTGGCAGGAGTAGAGTAGTTTGTCATATGTAGGATAGATCCTTGATTTTGGGTTCCCATCCATTGGATACATATAGGCATCGAGGATGAGGGATAGGGGTGTCCTAACAACCAGTAACATGCCATAGAAATAGGCAGTGAGGATGGGGAGTCGTGGACCTTCGGTATGGGTATGGGATCAAGGATCCAGTTGATTGGTGGGACATTCCACCACTTAGTGAGTACAAACAAGATAGTAGGTGATCCAGTTCATTATCATGTTTACATATGTGGGATTACTGAGGTTTTCATTATATGTCAAGGTGGGAGGTTTTTCAGGATTGGGGCCAGCCATGGAGTGATAAGCACGGGCATTGCTGAATCACCTTGGCGGAATGGGCATAACCTTGATGTAATATCCCAAATGGAGATTAACAGTAATAAAAGTGAAAATAGACAAGTAACTACATAAAAAATGCAAACACCATTAAAACAAAAAAATTGGAGCCAAATTCACTACTGAGCCATTTTATTAATATATTGGGAAAGAGTATAATTAAGGTGTTGGAATTTTTTCACCTGGGCCTGCTCAAGGCAAGCTTGAAAAATAACTCAAACCCAAGCAAAAAATCTAGTTGGAATTTCCTCTGCATCGCTCAGTCTCTACGTTTCCTAGCCTAGAAATGTCGCTTCTTTCTAACTTCAGACTGTTGGTTGGGTTGCTTTATATGCTCAAAAAATTCCAAGCTTTTAACCCTGGACTCTACTCACCAAACCCACAAAAACCCCTGAAGGAATTGGTCAGATGTTGACCCCGGAATTTTGGACCAATTTCTTCTAGCTCCACTAGCTATTGGCTGTGTTAGGATCTCTATTTGAAGCCTCAAGCCTACCCAAAAAATTCTGCCAAATTAATCTTTTCTTCTCCTCAATAAACCTAGCAAAACCCAGAAAGGGTTCGCATAAGGCTTAACTTCAAAATGTGGCCCTCTTGTGCTTGGCTCACTGTGCTGCTGGGTAAATCAGACCTCTAAATGAGTCTGTAGAAAATGCCTCTAGAGAGCTACCAAAACCCCTGGTAGGAGGTGGCTAACCTCCCCTCCAAATATCCTGCTGAAACTTTGCTTCTCTCCACACTCCCGGCACCGACACTGAACTGAACTGTGCAATCATTGCGTAGTCTACTCTACCTCTGCGCAGTCCTGAAGGGGATACACTCTTGCTGTTGTTACGATATGTAATTCCCTCACAAAAATGTATAACTCATCTCCTAAGCAGGAAATCGAAGTGCCCCAAGGCAGAGGTTGCAATCTCCACTTGAAGATCTTGTGTGCTAAACAACACTGTAGACTTAGCTCTCTGGCTCAAGCATCCTTAAGTCAAAATTACCAAGAGAAATAAGATGAATGATTGAATGTCAAAATTATCCTTCCCTTATTTCTTTTTTCCATTGAGGCCCAATGTATGCCTTGGGTCCCACCTTGGCCTGTGTTTCCTCTCCTTGACCAATCACGTGCTGCCTTCCTCTAGCCAATCCCACGCTATCCTTTTCGTGCCTCTTCTATGATGCCACCTAAGGCCAACTCAACCCCACCACTAGAGTCACAATTTTCCCTTAGTTAATTTAGGAAAATACTTTATTTTACCTAATTATTAATTGTGGGTCCCCTACCCACTTTATTTCTGCCCAACATTAGGATTTTCCAAAATTAATGAAATTTAATATCCTAGTTAGCTGACTACTAATTTTTGGATATTACAGTCCTCCTTGCCAAAAATTGTTTGTCCTCAAGAATTTCCTGAACAATCCCCCTCTCTAGTTGATGCTCCCCACTGTCACTACAAAATGTGCTTGTGTCACAGATGTGCCATTGAATCTTCCCTATCCTTTGCATCACCCTAATATGAAGGGATCTCTAAATGCCAGGATCCCAAGCCATCCTATCCAACATGAAGTTCCACCTACTCCACTCACCATAGTTCCATGCTAATGAAGTCCCCCTCTCCATCAATGACTCGCTAAAGCCCAATGGAAGATCTAAATGATCTCCCCATGTAGTATACAACTCACCCCTAGAGGTTATCGAGTTGTGTAGAGTTGTAATGCTCGGGTCCCTTGCTAATCTCATAGAGGTGCCACCATGATGTCACTGTGCCACTTTGACTATGAGATAGTCCCCATCATGTGCAGAATGTATCCCTCTCTCCTAGCACCTGGTGGCGAGAAATATGTGAAGGCCAAACTCATCCTACATGGGAATCTCCATGATGATGATATCCACCCCTCCACTGTCGGTCATAACCCTGAGAAACAAAATGATAAGTCTTCCTCACCATGCAATGGAGGTCTCAGAGCTCCCCCATGTGTCAAACCCAAGGTAAACTATATCACAGTATGTTCTATCCCTATTCATCACAAAGTGGAGTGATCCATCTACCGAATAGACCCCTGGATCCCCCAACCATATGGGGAGCTCACAACTCCCACTCCACGCAGGATGCCACTGCGTAGCACTACTACCTACTAGAAAAAATCTGGCCCTCATCTCTGACCCCTGTATGTATCCCCTGGGTCGACCCCAAGTATCAGAATTCTGTCCCACACATGCATACCTTCCCTTCTCCTACTAGACCACGTCGTGATACCCACTATCCAAACTCCTACTGATACACCTGGATATTGCATGGAGTCTGGGTACCCTCCTGTAGATGAAATATACCATCCACTATCCCTCAAATGTGAGCCCAGGGGTGGACCATATTCTACCTTGATAATAAACCATGCCATCCCTAAGCCTGGATGCGTCAACTCGTGCACCTACAAAGTGTCTCAACTGGAGAGTCTCCTCCTCGCTCATGACACACGGTATCTCATTCAATTGTCTAGGGTGAGCCGCCCATGCCCTACTTCCTGAATGGAGAGTGTTAAGGGGCACTAACCAAACACTCTGCGAGCATAATAAACATTGGAGGATGATGGTAGGTATGTCCCAATAAGTGTGACCAAGAGTCTACCTGAATGCTCATGAGTAATCCTCCAAATGACACTCTCTCTACCTTATATCTGCTAATAACACCCTCATAGCCCTGTCTTAGCTAAAGATGGTGTCTCCAGATGCTCAACAAGATCCTCATCGATCCTAGGTGAGATGTATCCCATGGTACACCTACTACCCATGTCCATATGTCTCTTTGGAGGCAACGCTCCAAGAGCCCTCTACTCCACATCATGTGTCACTGCATACCACCAAGTATCATCGCACTCCTTGACCTTCCACTATATGTCGCAAACTACCCCTGGACACCAATGGATACCCTCGTCAATAGTTATACCATCCTGTACCATCATGTGTCCATCCTGCATTGCCGTACCTATCACTTTCCACACATACTTAATGCGATGGGAAGCACTCCTACTCCAAAACACAGTCTGGCATATTACAACACACCCTCATGCATCTCCATGCCCATCTATAGACCACTGCCCAATGATGGATGCTCTTACACAACCCAGGTTGTGATGGCCTAAGGTTGTAGCCATATACATTGGACCATACTTGATCGATATCATCACCTCCACTGTTGCATCCCTAGGTACTAGTAGTGATGCCAATCTTGTTCTACTCCTCCGTGTCCTCTGTGCCCCACACAAATGTGAAGAATCCCCAGATCCATACAAGGCACTGTCTGGTGGCCTACTAATGCCCCCTCCTCTGTCAAACTCCTGCGAGAGTATGTTGATCATCCTGTGATCATGTGTACAATCCTTGTACCAAGACATCTCAAGAAGTTTGTACCTAAACTGGTTCGACACTAGTGCTGGCTAAAACTACCCTAGTGAATGTGTACGCTCAATTTCTAGGTCAACTATACCCTCCAGGTCATAGTCAATCGGCATACCTAGGAAGTGATGGGTAGTCCAGATCGGATCTCAATGCTAGTCCAGGCTTCCGGTAACCCCAGTGCCTCGAAGCTCCTGTTGAGTGCAACTTAGCTAAACATCCAAGTATGCAGGAAGTCTAAGTAGACCTCGTGAAAATATAATCTCCAATATGTTTATATGATTTCCATCTCCTTCATTATATAATTGATGAGCTTCCTCACCAAGGGTCCCACCCACTATGAGGTTGCTTCCATGCAAAGGCTCCTCCACAAAAATTGTGTTGTCCATCAAGATGGTGCAATGTATCTAGACAGCTTTGTTGACTTGGTCAACCTTGACTGATTCTTCATGCCCTGTCCCTTTTCACACTCAAGGTGCCTTCATTTTATCTAGCTGGATTGATCTCTATTCACATTGAGCTTGCTTTATTTAGCATCCACTTCCTTGTGAATAAATCGTGTTGACTTGGTCAAACTTAACCTTGTCCACATAGTTTATACCTTGTTCACAGATCTGGATGCTTGAATTGGTTATTTCATGATCCCCTTTCACATCAGAGAGGATTTTTATTCATACATTGAGAAAATTAAGAGAATCCTTGCTCAATTTTTCATGCATCTAGATTTCAAAAGAAAAAATAATATTCCTATTAGCTGAAGCTAAATTAGGAATATTACAGTCTCCCCCTCCCAAATTTTGCTTGTCCTCAAGCAACTGCAAGGGTGCTACAAAATCTCTCCTCTCCCTCTTGTGGCCCCCTAATCCCATAGTCTCCTCCATTGCTTCAAAATTTCTACAAAAATTCAATCTCCCAATGGCCCCTCCCAAGTGTACAAGTTGGCCTTTGGTGAATAAACCCAGTGGCTCTCATCATAAAAGAATGGAAAGTTGTTATGGAAACCTTCTTGCTGATCCATGGCCTTCTCAAGATAGAAGTGATGACAATCATGGGGAATCTCAACATCAATGGAGACCTCCCTCCTCCATGCTATCATCCAAATAAAATGAATCACCTTCCAGCTTGGTAATTCATAGAAAAGCTCCTCCCAATTGCTCATGACAGGCATGCCCCAAGTGCTCCAACCAAACATATGGTCCACATCATAAAGAAACAAGTGGTATGCAATGGTGGCCATATAGTTTCTCATGCTCCCCTTGGAACATCTAGTGTAGAAAAAGTAGGGACTCTCTTCCCCCAAAGACACACCCAACAAATGTGTCTCTCCTCCAACCATGTTCCCAACAAAAATAAGAACATCTTCAGCATGTGGGATCATAAGTAAGATCATGCTATCTGCCATATACAATAAGGTAGAGGGACAATGGTCCCTCATGTGAAACCAACAAAGTTT
The DNA here is from genome assembly GCA_034641835.2 of Pinus albicaulis. Taxonomy (NCBI): domain Eukaryota; kingdom Viridiplantae; phylum Streptophyta; class Pinopsida; order Pinales; family Pinaceae; genus Pinus; species Pinus albicaulis. Next base: position 818,059,217 of record CM076574.1, on the reverse strand, counting down.
TCTTCCTAACTGCCATAGGATATGATATGACAAGCTTTCTCCCCAACACTTGTTTGCCGCCCCATCCTCCTTGCATGCTTGGAAAAGGTGTATGATGGTTGGTGTTAAGGAACCACACCATGAAGAGTACATCATCTCTCCAAGATCTCCCAAAGAATGGCCAACATCACCATTGCTCATGGCCCAAAGTGGCTTATGAAGCCCATCAGAAAAATTGCCCCCTCTTGGGGCCAAGACCTACAGATGAGTGTTAAGAAGATACAAGTATATAATGAATACATCATGAGTTTCAGCAATAAAATGTTTTTCATACACTTGTCTAAAATCAGCAAGGTAGCTCATGAATGAGCTCCCTCTCACACTCAATAAAGAAGGAGGTGATAATGACAACTCTTCCCAAGAGCTATGTTCCTCCTCAACCAGCAAATGATCCATGTACTTACTCATATGAGAGTGCATCAGCTCTCTGAATTTTTCCCACATGAATCCATCTAATATAGTATGACATGTTTTAATGAAACTAGTGGGATTTGAAAGCAAGACCTCATAGATTGTGTTAAGTAGTTTTTTATTGAGCTTGTAATCTGTAGTTAAGTAGATCCGATCATGAACCTAAATGATTCCATTAACTAATTTTTACTTTCCATACATTTCTTTCCCATCAAGAACCTTACATGTGAATAGGTCCTTAGAATATTCCATCAAGAGTTGGGACTCCCAATAAGGGTCTAGGCTTCCCAACATTGACAACACTGTAGAAGTATGAAATGATGTACTTTTCATATGATGGCTCTCCTCCTTGACATGCTTGATGTCAAATTCACATGTTGGAGTATTCCCAAATTTCTTTTGCTGCCCCTCTTGTAGCTGATCTTGCTCAAGACAAGATTGAAGTTTTGGAAAGTCACCCTCCCCTTGAAAGGTTCTCTTTCTCAAAAACTTCCGCAATTTTTCTCCTGCATACAAAAATGAAATCATTTTCTTTGTATTCAAAAATATTCATTATATATTGGAGTATCCTTTGCTGCCCCAAATCTATGGAGTATCCTTTGATACTATGCTCATATCAACACACATTTCTGAATCTATCCCTCCAACGCAAATAGATGAATGGAAGAAAACTAGGTCAATTTCAGAAATTTGCCTAGCCTTCCATCAATGATTTTCAGCATTGTAGTGGCTCCTTCCGAGGTTACCTCTACAAAAAAATAGGTGGCTACTGCATATATTTGAGAGAACACTTTAGTTTCCCTCCCATCAGGAGGTCTTCCTGATGAAATGCCTCCTTGCAAAGAGGCATCAAGGCATAGAGTAGGATGTGAATGTAGGTGGAAATATTTTCCCCTACCTTTGTTGCATGGGTCCTCTTGCCTTATTTGTTCTTTCAAAATTGGAAATAGAGAAGGTTACATGCTCTTCACCTTGTGTTGGAATTCCTCCTCTTTTCCTTCTCCTATCTTCAAGATCTCACCATTTGGCAATGAAGGTACATGCTGCTCATGTGTTATGCCAAGAGCTCTCTGTGTGAGACCTTTTGCAACTCCTTGCAAGAGTGCAAGAGTTTCTCTCTTTGGAGAAAGTGCTCCATTCTCTTCTTCATGAGGTGCTTGAGGTGCCCTTGATATGACTGCGTTATTCTCTTCTGCCTCTCCTTTCTCTACTTCACTAGTTGAAGTTGCCTTAACTCCAACAAGAGACCTTAGATCTTGGTCCTCTTTTGAAGAAGGAATCTTCATGTCTTCCCTTTGAGAAGGAAGCCTTTCATCCAAAGGAGATATTACCCTTGGTAAAGTATCAAACAAGCTCACCTCCTCTTCATTGGTTTTCAGAAATGGAGTTGGATATATAGACCCTCCCAACTCATGCAAAAGTTTTGTTTGATGTGGTTTGATAGTTGCAATAGAAGATGTTTCACATGAGATATCATTAAACCTTTCTACTAATCTTTCAATGAAATTTGCATAAGTAGATGTATTTTCATTATTTAAGGAAAATGATTCAAACAACCACCAAGCATAGGCCTTACCCTTAAAATGCAGTGTTGCTACTTTGATGGCTTCAATTTTTGAGACTTGATGTTGCTGCACAAAGGTGTCTAGCTCCTTCACCCAAGCCCTAGTTGGACATAGAGGTGATCCATCAAAAGTGGATAGAAAGAATCTACCCTCACCCTGCTTCTTGCTCCTTGTGCTCTTTTCCTTCATTTGGAAAAGCCCTTGGAAATTCAGGTGATCTTTGAACTCCTCGGATTGATCTTCATATTCCTACAAATAATTACCAAGAGTACCTTTATTTGGCACATCTCCTTTCCTCCTTTTCATGAAGAAACTGCTGATGGAACATGGCAGATCTGATGATATGGCTGAGTTCTCATATCCAAAATATGAGGACTTAGAATCTTCCTCTTGTATAGATTTTTTTGAGGGATCTTCATGTGTTTCCCTCCTCATTTCTTTGATGCCCTTGCTTTTTCCCAACAGATTCGTCAAGAGAATTTTTAAGAACCTCCTTTCTCCAGAAAAAAAGGGTTTACTCTAGTTTATTTTTCAAATCTCCTCCTCCCCAGGAGAAGACTCCATAATGCTTGAGCTCAGAAGCTGAGCCAAGATTGTTTCTCTAATACCACTGTAATATTCCAAATCTAGAACTTCTACAACAATAATAATACCTTAAGGTATTATAAAGTTGGAGAAAAGAAAATGAACATCTCATGTAATGTATTTAAACACATGTCTTTCATATAAAAATAAAAACAACAATCTATGATTTTATACAAGTCACCAAGTGGGGAAATGCAGCTAATTTGGCCTCAAAAATGATATTTTCTAAAGATGGAGTTATAACAGTGGAAAATAAAAGTTTTTTCCCTTAAAATAGAAAATATAGGACATGCATGCAAAAAAATTTCAGAAAAAAAATGCAATTAGCCTAGTTAAACAGGCTTCCCATGCTCACAGCAGCTAAAAATGGACAAAACCCCAAGACTGCAAAATGTCGGAGCAGCTGCACAAGGGAATGCATAGTATAAATAGAGGTTAACTCATAAAATAGAGAAATATGTCTGATAATATTATTAGAATACTCAATGAGGTACAAAAACAGAGATCTAATCTCTTTTACACAGATCCAAGAAGACCCAGCAAGGTTTTCTTCACATAAAAGATATACAAGAGAAATTTGCTGCAAATATGTGGCTGAATAACACTGTATGGTTGAATCTCTGCATAATATGGCTGACCATGCAAATAAATGGCTGCATATTCTTCCTCTATCTTTCCCAAAGAAAGGTTGATCCTCCTCCTGGGAAACTAGCTCCTCAAAATGGGGTTTGAACCCCTTCCACTGTACACCTTAAGAAATAATGCAGTTTTATAAAGGGAATACGTTTTTGCTGAAGGTAGATGCTTGTCCCGACACTAGGTAGTGGAAAATTTAGATCAAAAACCTCCTCTTAGATTTCTTGAACAAGATCTCCAAGAAAGAGTAGGGAATCCCCACCCGGGCAAACCCTTGCACTAAGCAATGCAGCAACTTAACTAAACAGCCAAGTATGCAGGAAGTCTAAGTAGACCTCATGAAAATATAATCTCCAATATGTTCATATGCTTTCCATCTCCTTCATTATATAATTGATGAGCTTTCTCACCAAGGGTCCCACCCACTATGAGGTTGCTTCCATGAAAAGGCTCCTCCAAAAAAATTGTGTTGTCCATCAAGATGGTGCAATGTATCTAGACAGATTTGTTGACTTGGTCAACCTTGATTGATTCTTCATGCCCTGTCCCTTTTCACACTCAAGGTGCCTTCGTTTTATCTAGCTGGATTGATCTCTATTCACATTGAGCTTGCTTTATTTAGAATCCACTTCTTTGTGAATAAATCATGTTGACTTGGTCAAGCATAACCTTGTCCACATATTTTAGACCTTGTTCACACATGTGGATGCTTGAATTGGTTATTTCATGATCCCATTTCACATTATAGAGGATTTTTATTCATACATTGAGCAAATTAAGAGCCTCCTTGCTCAATTATTCATGCATCTAGATTTCAAAAGAAAAATTAATATTCCTATTATCTGAAGCTAAGTTAGGAATATTACAAGAAAGGGGAAATCTTCCTAGGACAAGAAAGATACACAACATAAATTTTAAAGATATTTCAGATGGAATACTTTAGACCCATGGCCATGCCAATGATTACTAACTGGAAGAAGCTAGACACTTCGGAGGATGATGAGGTTGATCCACATTATACAGACAAATCATCAGATCATTAATGTATCTGGTCAACATGATACCAGACATCTGTTATGCAGTGAATACCCTCAGTCAGCTCATGGTGGAACCAAGGAGGGCTCACTGGGCAGCAACCAAACATGTTCTCAGATACTTGAGAGGGACAGTCAAGTATGGGCTGAAGTACACCAAGGGTAATGAGATCGAGTTGAGTGGGTTCACAGATGTAAACTGGGCTGAAAGCACAGTAGATTGAAAAAGTACCAGTGGGTACTATTTCAATTTCAGATTAGGAATGACCTCCTGGTGCAGCAAGAAACAGAAGTCTGTAGCACTGAGTTCAGCCGAGGCAGAGCACATGGCAGCAAGCACAGCTTCATGCGAGGCCATATGGCTCTGTAAATTTCTCTTAAACCTACTCAAGAAGCAGATAGAACCGATCGGGATTATGTGCGATGATCAAAGCTGCATTAAGCTCTCTGAAAATCCTGTCTTTCATGACTGGTCAAAACACATTGACATTCAGTGTCACTTTGTCAGGGACTATGTCCAAAGGGGAGTAGTACAGTTATGCTACAATCCTATAGGAAAATAGGTGGCAGATATCCTCACAAAGGCTCTAAGTAAGATCAAGTTCACTTACTTCAGAGAGAAAATGGGGATGGTCGAGAACCCCTTCCATTAGAGGAAAGGGTGGTCTTCATAAGAAGAGGGAGTTGTCATACGGATGCTGCAGTGGCAGGGCAGAAGTGCAGGAAGCAGCAGCGCTGAGATGAGGGGCAGCAGCAAGGGCATCATCAACACAGCAGATGATGTAGAATCAAAGCAGTACAACGGTATCTTGCTTAAACTCTTTCCTTGATAAGAGGGAATGTTTATTTCTATAGCATCGGAAATTTTTCTAAGTCTTATTTTTGGTATAGAGGCTTGGACATCAGTTATCCAGAGAACCTAGAAATCGTTTGTGGAAATTCCACTCACATACGACTTTATTAAAATAATTAATTATTTTAATGCAGACCCTAAGTTTAAACTTTGGGAAATTAAATAATTAAAGGGTATTAATAGAGCAGAGTGTGAATCTCCTAGAAAACAAAGATCCACACATATTTTAATCTGAGCCATTGATTAATGATATTAGCTTGGCCATTGATTCATCAGCGAGAAGACTATAAGAAGATACTTGAGGGCCGTTTGGAAATCAAGTCGGGGACACTCTCAGTACCTGAAGGAAATCAATTCTAAAGCAAGAGAATTCAATTTCAGTGGGTGAGATTGTAGAGGCAGGGTTTTAGAAGCAGAAGGAGGAGGGAGGAGTCAGTTATCGGGAAGTAGAAGTCAAGAGGATGAAGGGAAGGGTGAGCTGATCAGCAGCAATATCCCCTCCACGCAGAATCATGCAATCCAAGGAGCGATTGCACAGAGCTCTAACACTGGATGATGTGGAGGGTGAAGGAGGTCACCTCGAAGGTCTGTAATTTTTCTGGAAGGTCCAGAAAATTCAATCATGTGTTTGCAATTTTTTATCTGCTCATTAGACTCTTGTAAATGTACTTTCCATTTCTGAAGATAAATATAAAACCCTCATCTTCTGCACTAGTTTTCCCACATTGAGTTTTTCCGGGAACAATTGCCCAAAAATAACTGTGTTCATGTGGTTGTTTCTATTGTGCTACTTGCATAAATTATCTTTCTGTTCTTATGCTCTTAATGATAGTGAACATCTGCAAATGGGTTTATTTTAGAATTTATTGAATCATATGTAAATAACTTATCTCATAAGTAGGAGAAGTAAACCAAGTATTGCAGAAATATTTTCCTCTTGAAAATTTCACAGAGTGCACATTGGAGAGACGGGGCAGCCCTACTAAGACATACATAGATGAGGTTGGTAGTACTAGTAGGTTGCCTCCACATGTTGGAGAGGTTGAGGCAGAATCACCTCGTTAGATATTGTGTGTTGACCACGAAGGTAAGAGGAGGCGACATGAGTTGCACAGGGTGATACATTCACAAGATGGAGGGCTTGTTCTATGTACAATAGTTTGTACATTGAATCCCTCTCTTAGGGTTGGATGGTGAGAGATTTTGAGTTGGTACCGAGTGGAGTGGCTATGGAGATGGTAGTGGACCAAGTTGACACTCAGCGGGAACTTCCAAGTCTTGGGGATACCAGAAGCCCTGGCTAGCATTGGTATCCAGCTGGGACTACATATCATTCCCTAGATATGTTATTTGACTACGAAATTGGTGGTGTAGTTGACCTAGCAGTTGAGCACACACATTCACTACGGGAGTTTTTGTCAACACTAGTGACCAACCAGTTTAGAGAAAGACTCCATAGGTTGTATTTGTATAGTGGTTGTACATGGGATCATAGGATGATCAGTACACTCTAGTTTGAGTTATTTTTGGAGGTACCATTGGTAAGCCACCAAACAGTTCCTTGTATGGAGTCGAGGGTTCCCCCAGTTATGTGGGGGATAATGGTCATGGACGAGCAGCATAGTCATGACTTCGCCATTAGTACATAGCGAGATTCACATTTTTTGTCTCTCAAGGAGGATTTGGAAGTGTCAGAGGGAATGGTGATGCGATAATAAAGGAGGAAATAATAGTAGGGTGATGTCCGACGTGTACTATCTCAGCTTTAAATCATGGCATCCAATGGCATGTAGGGGCATATAGTGTTGGACAGTGGCTCATAGGTCAGCAAAAAGGTGTGTGGTGGTTTGCTGCGATGCATGGGTTCACACCATGGAGTAGGGGTAGTGACTCACACCACATTGGATTTTTTAATGGGGGTGATAGATGTGTTGGTGCATATGGGACACCCGATGGTACAGGGTGATACAACAACAGGCAGGGTGATCCCGTGGTGTACAAGGACAGTCTGCGACATATAGTGGCATAACTAGGAGATTACTGATACTTGGTTGTATGCAGTAGCACATGATGAAAAATAATAGGCTCCTAGAGTGTTTCCTTCAAGGAGACTTATGGACAGGGGCACTAGGTGTACCATTGGATGCAACTCACCCAGGATCGATGAGGATGCAGATGAGCATCTTTTGATGATATCCATGGGGACTCGCATCCCTCTCTAACTTGGACATTGTTGGAAAGTGAAAAGGAGATGGGTTTTTTCACTTGATACCTTCATCACAAATAGCAAGGCATGAGAGTCTCACTCAAGACAGTCAGTCAGGACACAGAGTATCCAAGGGGAGACTTATCAATGGTGGTATTTGGTCATGACACGGGCTGATGGGGGCAAGCTTAGGGAGGTGAACCTGAGTGAGATGTAGGGTGTACTGTTGGTAAGACATTCCAAGATGTTATGTGAGAACCATGTACATGGGATGGTATTCCTTGTTAGCTTGAGGACGCCTAGGCTCCAAGTAGTATCTGGGTACATCATTAGGAGCTAGAATATAAAATTTCATTGTGTGGTCTTGCAGGAGCAGAGTAGTTTGTCATATGTAGGACAGATCCTTGATTTTTTGTTCCCATCCATTGGATACATATAGGCATCGAGGATGAGGCATAGGGGGGTCCTAACAACCAACAACATGCCATAGAAACGGGCAGTGAGGATGGGGAGTCATGGACCTCCAATATGGATATGGGATCAAGGATCGAGTTGATTGGTGGGACATTCCACCACTTAGTGAGTACAGTCAAGATAGTAGGTGATCCAGTTCATTATCATGTTTACATATGTGGGATTACTGAGGTTTTCATTATATGGCAAGGTGGGTGGTTTTTCAGGATTGGGGCCAGCCATGGAGTGATAAGCGCGGGCATTGTTGAATCACCTTGGCGGAATGGGAATGACCTTGATGTAATATCCCAAATGGGGATTAACAGTAATAAAAGTGCAAATATACAAGTAACTACATAAAAAATGCAAACACCATTAAAACACACAAATTGGAGCCAAATTCACTACTGAGCCATTTTATTAATATATTGGGAAAGAGTATAATTAAGGTGTTGGAAATTTTTCACCTAGGCCTGCTCAAGGCAAGCTTGAAGAATAACTCTAACCCAAGCAAAAAATCTGGTTTAAATTTCCTCTGCATTGCTCAGTCTCTACGTTTCCTAGCCTATAAATGTCGCTGCTTGCTGACTTCAGACTGTTGGTTGGGTTGCTTTATATGCTCAAAAAATTCCAGGTTTTTAACCCCGAACTCTACTCACCAAACCCACAAAAACCCCTGAAGGAATTGGTCAGATTTTGACCCTGGAATTTCGGCCCAATTTCTTCTAGCTCCTCTAGCTATTGGCGGTGTTAGGATCTCTATTTGAAGCCTCAATCCCACCCAAAAAATTCTGCCAAATTAATCTTTGCTTCTCCTCAATAAACCCAGCAAAACCCAGAAAGGGTTCGCACAACGCTTAACTTCGAAATTTGGCCCTCTTGTGCTTGGCTCACTGTGCTACTGGGTAAATTGGACCTCTAGATGAGTCTATAGAAAATGCCTCCAGAGAGCTACCAAAACCACTAGTAGGAGGTGTCTAACCTCCCCTCCAAATATCCTGCTGAAACTTCGCTGCTCTCCACACTCCCGGCACCCACACTGAACTGAACTGTGCAATCATTGCGTAGTCTACTCTACCTCTCCGCAGTCCTGAAGGGGATACACTCTTGCTGTTGTTGTGATATGTAATTCCCTCACCAAAATGTAGAACTCATCTCCTAAGGAGGAACTCGAAGTGCCCTGAGGCAGAGGTTGAGATCTCCACTTGAAGATCTCGTGTGCTAAACAGCACTGCAGACTTAGCTCTCTGGCTCAAGCGAGCTTAAGTCAAAATGACCAAGAGAAATAAGATGAACGATTGAATGTCAAAATGATCCTTCCCTTATTTCTTTTTTCCATTGAGGCCCAATGTATGCCTTGGGTCCCACCTTGGCCTATGTTGCCTCTCCTTGACCAATCACGTGCTGCCTTCATCCAGCTAATCCCACGTTGTCCTTTTTGTGCCTCTTCTCTGCTGCCACCTAAGGCCAACTCGACCCAACCACTAGAGCCACAATTTTCCCTTAGGTAATTTAGGAAAATAATTTATTTTACCTAATGATTAATTGTGGGTCCCGTACCCACTTTATTTCTGCCCAACATTAGGATTTTCCAAAATTAATCAAATTTAATATCCCAGTTAGCTGACTGCTAATTTGGGGATATCATAGTCCTCCCTGCCAAAAAATTTTTGTCCTCAAGAATTTCCTGAACAATCCCCCTCTCTAGCTGACGCTCCCCACTGTCACTTCAAAATGTGCCTGTGTCACAGATGTGCCATTGAATCTCTCCTATCCTCTGCATCACCCTCATATGAAGGGATCTCTAAATGCCAGGATCCCAAGCCATCCTATCCAACATGAAGCTCCACCCGCTCCACTCACCATAGTGCCATGCTAATGAAGCCCCCCTCTCCATCAATGACTCGCTAAAGCCCAATGGAAGATCTAAATGATCTCCCCATGTAGTATACAACTCACCCCTAGAGGTTATCGAGTTGTGTAGAGTTGTAATGCTCGGGTCCCCTGCTAATCTCATAGAGGTGCTGCCATGATGTCACTATGCCACTTTGACTATGAGATAGTCCCCATTGTGTGTAGACTATATCGCTCTCTTTTGGCACCTGGTGGCGAGAAATATGTGAAGGCCAAGCTCATCCTACATGGGCATCTCCATGATGATGATATCCACCCCTCCACTATCGATCATAACCCTCAGAAACAAAATGATAAGTCTTCCTCACCATGCAATGAAGGTCTCAGAGCTCCCCCATGTGTCAAACCCAAGGTAAAATGTATCACAATATGTTCTATCCCTGTTCATCACAAAGTGGAGTGATCCATCTACCGAATAGACCCCTGGATCCCCTAACCATATGGGGAGTTCACAACTCCCACTCCACGCGGGATGCCACTGCGTAGCACTGCTACTTGCTAGAACAAATATGGCCCTCATCTCTGACCCCTATATGTATCCTCTGGGTCGACCCCAAGTATCAAAAGTCTGTCCCACACATGCGTACCTGCCATTCTCCTACTAGACCACGTCGTGATACCCACTATTCGAACTCCTGCTGATACACCTGGATATTGCTCGGAGTTTGGGTACCCTCCTGTAGATGAAATATATGATCCACTATCCCTCAAATGTGAGCCCAGGGGTGGAACATATTCTACCTTGATAATCAACCATGCCATCCCTAAGCCTGGACGTGTCAACTCGTGCACCTACCAAGTGTTTCAACTGGAGAGTCTCCTCCCGGCTCATGACACACGGTATCTCATTCAACTGTCTAGGCTGAGCCGCCCATGACCTACTTCCTGAATGGAGAGTGTCAAGGGACACCAACCAAACACTCTGCGATGATAAGAAACACTATAGGATGATGGTAGGTATGTCCCAAAGAGTGTGACCAAGAGTCTACCTAAATGCTCAAGAGTAATCCTCCAAATGACACTCTCTCTACCTTATATCTGCTAATAACACCCTCATAGCCCTGTCTCAACTAAAGATGGTGTCTCCAGATGCTCAACAAGATCCTCATCGATCCTAGGTGAGATGTATCCCATGGTACACCTACTACCCCTACCCATATGTCTCTTTGGAGGCAACGCTCCAAGAGCCCTCTGCTCCACATCATGTGTCACTGCATACCACCAAGTATCATCGCACTCCTTGACCTTCCACTGTATGTCACAAACTGCCCCTGTACACCAATGGATACCCCCGTCAATATTTATACCATCCTGTACCGTCATGTGTCCATCTTGCATTGCCGTACCTATCACTTTCCACACATACTTAATGCGATGGGAAGCACTCCTACTCCACAATGCAGTCTGACATATTACAACACACCCTCATGCATCTCCATGCCCATCTATAGACCACTACCTAATGATGGATGCTCTTACACAACCCAAGGTGTGATGGCCTAAGGTTGTATCCATATGCATTGGACCATACTCAATCGATACCATCACCTCCACTTTTGCATCACCATACTCTCCATTGAATGGATCTCCCTTCCAAATCCTCTCTGAGGGACCCAAGAAGTGAATCTCCCTAGGTACCAGTAGCGATGCCAATCCTGCTCTACTCCTTCGCGTCCTATGTGCCCCACACAAATGTGAAGAATCCCCAGATCCATACAAGGCACTGTCTGGTGGCCTACTAATTCCCCCTCCTCTGTCAAACTCCTGCGAGAGTATGTTGATCATCTTGTGATCCTGTGTACAATCCTTGTACCAAGACATCTCAAGAAGTTTGTACCTAAACTAGTTCGACACTAGTGCTAGCTAAAACTCCCCTAGTGAATGTGTACGCTCAATATCTAGGTCAACTATACCCTCCAAGTCATAGTCAGTCGACATACCTAGGAAATGATGGGTATTCTAGCTCGGATCTCAATGCCAGTCAAGGCTTCCGGTAACCCCAGTGCCTGGAAGCTCCTGCTGAGCTACACCTCGCTGCATCACCATATCCATAACCCACTCCACTGGGTACCAAATCAGAATCTCTCACCATACAACCCCAAGAGAGGGATCAAATGCGTGAACTCCTTCACCTAGAGCAACCCTGACATGAAAATGTTGCAACCTGTGCAACTCAGGTCGTCTCATTTCGCTATCCATGTGAATGCATGAGATCTGACTAGGTAACTCCATCTCTCTCTCTCCAATGGCCAAAGGTGACCCAAATGTGCTGCTAACCCATCTATGTATGCCTGAAGGAAGCTTCTCCAACACTCAAATGTTCCCTCTAGTTGCACCATAAATTTCTCCGGTTGAATCATCACAAGTGACTCATCATCCTGAATCTCTCCCATAGAGTCCCTTGATATCACATGCACACCAGAATATGAAATTGGCTTACTGTCATCAACTCTGCATGACTGCTCATGCTCCTTAGAAGAATCCTCATATGACCCAATGGACTCATCCAAAGAAGAGTCCTCATCCTGACATATAGAAGGAATGTCATCCTCCTCTACCTCTGTATCTCTTAGTGCCTCATCAAAGATGGATACATCTCCTGGCACTTCACCCATTTTCTACATGATATTGTCACACAAAAACTCAGACATGACTCCATTCATCATGTCAATGGATTGCTTTACTGGGGTAGGCTCTACTGTCTCCACTAAGATATCAACCAACGTGGTCAAGGAAGTCTCCAATAAGGGTGAGTCTTGCGTCACACTAGGTGTATCTACGAGCTCTCCATAATCCTATGTTCTGTCATCCTCCAAGTGTGAGGTAGCCATTTTGATGGCTTCCCCCCTCATTATTTGGTCAAGCTGGAAAGAGGTATCCAACTTTTCCACCCGATCCCGAGCCATGCAATTAGTGGATCCATCATACATGGGAAAAGTTGTCCTCCTAATGGTACATTGCAACTCTGAACTCTGTGTGCTAGAACCCCCATTGTTCCTTCCTTCTTCATCCCACTTGAGCTGGCAATAATCTCTGAAGGACAAAGCCAGTCTAAATGTTTCCCACATGGACTGCCATTTTCAGAAATAATATCCCATGGGTATATTTTCATGCCTCCTACCTTTCTCACTCGATACCTGAGGTAAGAATGTAGGCATCATGATCTTGGCTGGCCTACTGAAGGCAGGCGGGTGAGTGGCTGGTAAAGGGTGGTCACACTATTTTGAGACCCCTGAAGTCTCCCCAATTAGGAAGTCATGATGGATGCTCTTATCCCTATTATATTTCTTGATTCCTTCTAACATTACCTTTTTCTCTTTGGCTAGATCATTTATGGTCTTTAAGATTCTACCAAATTTTGATTCCCCTTTGCTCCTTGACTACCCCATATTTTCCACCTCTACTACCTACCCTCCTTGTTCATAGGAAAAAATCCCCACAGTTGAGCCAAGAACGAATCTTTGATACGACTACAATATCCCAAATGGAGATTAACAGTAATAAAAGTGAAAATAAACAAGTAACTACAAAAAAAATTCAAACACCATTAAAACACAAAAACTGGAGCCAAATTCACTACTGATCCATTTTATTAATATTTTGGGAAAAAGTACAATTGAGGTGTTGGAAAGTTTGCACCTGGACCTGCTCAAGGCAGGCTTGAAGAGAAACTCAAAACCAAGCAAAAAATTTGGCTGAAAGTGCATCTTCCTGGCTCAGTCTTTGTGTTGCCTAGCCTAGAAATGTCATTTCTGGATGACTTTGGACTGCTAGTTAGGCTGCTTCCTCTTCTCAGAAAATTCCAGGCTTTTAACCCCACCCTCTACTCACCAAACCCACAAAAAACCGCAAAGGAATTGGCCAGATGTTGACCCCAAAATTTCGTCCCAATTTTCTCTAGCTCCTATAGCTGCTGTCTACATTAGGATCTCTATTTGAAGCCTAAAACCTACTAAAAAATTCTTCCAAATTAATCTTGGCTTCTCCTCAATAAACCGAGAAAACCCCAGAAAGGGTTCACCCAATGCTTGACTTAGAAATTTGGCCCTCTTGGGCTTGGCTCAATGTGTTGCTGGGTAAATCGAACCTTTGGATGAGTCTGCTGGAAAATGCCTCTGGAGACCTACCAAAACCCCTGGTAGGAGGTGGCTATCCTCCCCTCCAAATCTCTTGCTAAAACTCCACTGCTCTCCACACTCCCGACACCCACACCGAACTGAACTGTACAATCACTATGCATTGTACTCTACCTCTACAAAGTCCCGAAGGGGATACACTCTTCCATTTGTTGTTGCTATTTAATTCCCTCACCAAAATGTATAAATCCTCTCCTGAGTGGGCACTCAAATTCCCCTAAGGTAGAGGTTGAAATCTCCACTTGAAGATATCATGTACTGAACAAAACTGCAGACTTGGCTCTCTGTCCAAGCGTGCTTCAATAAAAATTACCATGAGAAATAAGATGAATGAATGAATGACCAAATGAGGCTTCCCTTCTTCCTTTTATCCATTGAGGCCCAACGTATGCCTTGGGTCCCACCTTGGCCTACGCTGCCTCTCCTTGGCTAATCATGTGCTACCTTCCTCTAGCCAATCCCATGTTGTCCTTTTTGTGCCTCTTCTACGCTACCACCTAAGGCCAATTCGACCCCACCACTAGAGCCACAATTTTCCCTTAGGGACTTTAGTAAAAGACTTTATTTGGCCTAATTATTAATTTTGGGTCCCCTAGCCACTTTATTTCAGCCCAACATTAGGATTTTCCAAAATTAATCAAAATTAATATCCTAGTTAGCTGACTACTAATTTTGGGATATTACACTCAATCAACACATATATTATGGTTGAGAGTTACAGGAGGGGGGTTTTTGGTATGAGTATATTAGGTGGCCAGTCCTGACCAGAGTGTTGCAGGGTCGACATGACATTTTCCTTCTAAGACTAGCATGGGACCTAGGCATCATAGTACTTGACAGCTCAATGACCTTTATGGATGAGTTGGATACTATAGGGGGAGGTCACTGAGATCTTCCATTAATCTTTAGTGACTCGCTGATGGCATGGAGGACTTCGTCAACATGGTAGGTTGGCCAGTAAGAGGATCTTAGGAGGAGCTCATGCAGGAGATACTTCATTCGTATAAGGATTGGGTTGTATCTTCAAGGGCCCACCTTCAGAGTGCATGAGATGGACTACTCATTAGGGTAGCTTCATGAGGATTTTGATAGAGTTTTACATTATTGGGAGGCTCTACTTATTGGTGGTAGGAAGATGGCTTCTAATGCCTATATTTGGCAAGGTAGTGAGTGGAGAAAGGAGTGCATCATGTTGATCAGGTTCACTTAGGATCCTAGCATCATGGGACTCCTTCACTACAGGACAGTGCAAAGATCAGGGACAATCCAATGGCACATTTGGGACTCTGCTATAGTTTACAGTGACAGTGGGGATCGACAGTCAGAGAGTGTGCTTGTTTAAGCATTTATTTAGGAAAAACAATTTTTGGTGGGGAGGACTATAATATACCCCATTTTGATTTTCATTTGAAGGGATTAATGGAGTTTATTGGGGAGGAGCTAAGCATAGAACAATTTTTTCATTTGGGGATTGTATGCTTTTTTGGCATATGGGAATTAGGACAAATGGAAATTTATAGCTCTTGAGGAATGTGGGGGCCACAAGAGAAGGAAATTTGACCCAATGGGGCAAATTGCACTAGTGAGAAGAGAGAGAAAAGAATGGGTATGAATTGGTGGAAGGTGGGGACCACCAAGGGAGAGAGGCCCAAAAATTATAAATAGAGCTTGGAGGCATCTATTTGGTATTTTTTATCATTTGACAATTTAACATTAGTTCTCTTGAGCTGCTTAGCCAAGAAAACCATGTTTTTTAGCACAAGGAATATCCAAGCAGGAATTACACCATCATTTTGGAGAACTTTGAGTGTCTCCCTAGTGAAGCAATTCGAGGAGCTCAATTCAGAGTTTCCATTAGGCGTATTTGCAAGTTATTTCAGCTAGTATGTTTTTCTTCCAAGGCACAAAAGTGGTTCAAATTGCTTGTGGGGAGATAGTTACGGAGGAGCAGAACACTGGAGGATTTGAAGGTGTTTTCACCTAATTTAGCCATATATTTTGTGGTGATTAGCAGGGATGAGTTGAGAGAATTATTGGGGCTGAAATTCTACATTTCTGGAAGTGCATAGGGGCTAGAGGAATAGAGGTTGATGAGAGATACGTGTTAGATATTGGAGGTATTCCTTCGGGGATAATTAAGCCAGAGTTGGTAGATATTTCCAGTGGTGGATTTGGTCTTAATTCAGCATTATCAATTTTGTGGGGCGTTTTCTAGTGAAATTGGGAAATTTCCACTTGTTGGGGGTCACAATGGGTGGGTGGATTCAACCCAAACCCTTTCTAGGTTTTTTTGGGTTTATTGAGAGGAGTCCCTGACTAATTTTACATAATTTTCAGGTGATATTCTGGCTTGAAAACCCAACTCTCATAGGAGGGCGAATTGCCAATTCCCTAGGGAATTTGCACCATTTTGTGGGTTCAAATTTGGCTTGGAGATAGGCCAAACCTTTTCTGGGTATTTTTGGGTTTGAGGAGAGGAGCTTGTGGATTCAATTTTAGAGCATTGTGGGCATTATTTTTAGCAAGACAACCAATTCCATTCAGCAGTCCGCATTGGAGTTTCTGGGAAATTTTGAGCTATATATTTGGGCCAATTCTAGCACTTGATCCTACACATTCTCACATGGGGTTTTTGTTTCTTGCTATATCAAGTCTGGGTTCTATGGATTTCATCCTATTGTACTTGATTTTCCAAGCATAATTAATAAAATGGCTTAGGATTATTGCCTAGATTTTGGGGTTTTATAATTTGTGCTCCTTTTTAGATTTTTATTGTTGTATTTTAGTTCATGCATCTGTTATTTGTTGTAAATTTCAATTTGGAATATTACATATAGTACATTTTGAAAGAAAATTTATGTCATATCACTGTTCCTATTGTACCTTAGGAGACAATCCCTTCGCTGTGATAAGGAATCAGTGCATAAGACATTTATATGATTATGTCACTAAAATATTTGTCTCTATTTTAATCACCTTCAAGTATTTACAATTAAACCCTTAGATATCAAACACAGTGAATTTCTCACAATGCTATTATCTGTTGATGTTGAATGAAATGACCAGAAGAAAATGAAAGAAGAAAGTTCAAACTGATATGTTGTTATATAGAATATATCATCTCAAACTTCTGAGGAATTTATGAAAGAAGTAGTTAAAAAAAAGGAGCGCCAATTAAGGATTTTAACTCTTGATTACATAGGTAAAAAGAGACCCGTTGCTCATTAATTTGTCTTATTCAAAGAAATAAAAAAAAAAATGTGAACTAAGATACATATCAACATAAACAGATGCCAGAAACTTGCTTACTCATTCATTAATCATTGAAATCTCTGAGTACAAAAAAGTAATCTCAAGGTCCAAAACTCAGAACCTTCCTTCCTCTTGAATATTACATTAAATACAATAAAACAAACAATTTGAAACTGCTGTAACCAATTCCAACTACCACAACTAATTAGGAATTCAAAGGTTGTCTATTATATGCCTTGAAAATGTCTTATTACAATTACATTGTCTTTGTAAAAGTAATATAATGTAAAGATATACATCCTAATCTATAGGAATTGTTGATCATGTTGCTGCATGTCCTTGGTCATCTAATTTGTCTTTCTTTGATGTTGAAAACCCTTTTAGCAAGTCTATTGTCCAAGCTCTGCACTTTTTCCATATCTCTATCTTTGTCCTGGGCGAATGTGTTAAATTATGATACTCCAATATGAATGCAGTAATTCGATTATAAGATGGTCCTTCTGTGAAAAGAGTTTTTACCAACCATAGTAGCTGGAAATGTTTCTGCAGAAAGTTGACCATTGTTTCCCCTTTAAGCACCTGATTGTTTTCATGCCTATTATCAACTTTGAGTTTTTCCATAACTAGATAATTTTCATAAGAATCCCATGGAAAAATATTTCCTTCATCTCCCCAACATTATGGCAGACCTATTCTTGTTAATTTTTCAAATAACTTATAAAATTGAATTACTGCATCTTTAATTTCCATCAGTTTCTTTTCTGTAGCTTTCCTGTGATCATTTCTGACAATCATCTTATTGATCTCCAATGCATATAAGGTCCTGTCTTTAATATCATTCTCTTCTAATTCCTGATCTGTTTTAGAATTAATAAAATCAATGAACCTTCTAGCCCAAATAGCTCTGTTAATTGCCTTCTGCTTATCTATCATGATTGGTTCTTCACATTCCCTGATAAGAATTTTTTCCTCTGCAACTATCTTCAAACAACTCCAAATTGATTTCATTTAAAAAATGATAGCATTCCAAATGATATATTTGGCTTGTATCAGTGAAATGTTTCCTTTCAATATTTCTTTGAGATTTTTAATCTCAACATTAGCATTCTGAATATATGTTTTATACTTGTCAGCTTCATTCTCTATGATATGAATAAGCTTTGTTGCAGTCTCCAGATCTTCTTGAGCCTTTTTCCAATCTCTTTCATCCATCTGCAACTCAGTATTCAATTGAACAATCTATGCTTGGGTATCTTCATTACATGTAGGAAAACAAAAGTAAAACTATGGTTATCAATATGATTTTTCAATGATATTGCAGTTTGATTTATTTTGGCAATTTCTTCATCTTTTTACATTAGTTGTTGTAAAATATTTTCCTTCTCATTCTCCACCTCTGGAACTTCTGCAGCCGTAGAATGTTCTCCTATAGGAAATTTTAGCTTATTCCTCAATGTGGATATTTCTATTTCATCACTTTGCATAAATTTATGTAAAGTAGTCTTGTCACTAGGGTCCACTCCAATCTTTATAAAGATTTTCTTTAACTCATAATTCTAAACTATTAAAGTTATTGCATTAGCTTTCTCTAACTTCAATTTCTTAAGTACCTTTCCCAACATATTTTCTGCCTTCATTTCCATTGCTTTGGTCTTGGTCAATTCATTCACAATTAAATTACCAGTTTGCATTTGAAAATTCATTTTATCCATCAGAGGAATCTTGTTCACATCAACAGTCACATTTACAGTATTGAAATTATTAGAAGAACCTATTGACATGTCTGTGGGATGAGACACGGCAATTCAGAATTGATCTTTTTCAAGATCCATGAAACTAAAAAGTCTTGTTTGATCCGGAGCGACCTGATACTCAGCTTGGGCTTCCATGCTGGCCTTCATGTTTTGATTCATTTCTTCAATCTGTGTAGAAATTTGTTTGATCAGAGGTACTTTCTCATGAGATATTTCATGACTCCTAGGTGAAGGTGGGTTAAATGTAGATTCTTCAGTAAATTTTTTTCTCTTTTCGGCTCCTTTCTCCTCATCATATAAGTCAATCACTATTTCTTTGCTTGTTTTGTTTGATTTTTCTGATATGATAGGGGTATGAATGTTTGAACCTACTAAACTTATCACAACTCTACTTGATATCTTCTCCAAATCTGGCCTGCTTTCATGAATGAAAGCTGAATACCCATTCTCAGTTCTTCTATTTGAAATTACACTGTGAGGGTCATAAGCCCAACTTTCCCCTAACAGCATATGCATCTCATCTAACATTTTAGTAACCTCTTCAAATGCCTATCTCATATTGACTATGAAAGGGCCTACAGTCATGGGTAATTTGTACATATGCCCCTTTTTCATGGGCACAAAGTGAACCTGATCAACATTTAGACTCTGTCGAATAAATTCCAAGGCAAATAGCCTCATAGGTACAAACGTTGGAAGTCTGTAAGGCTCAATACTTGCTCCATATAGCCTAATTTTAGAGTAATCCTCAGAAACAAAACAATATCCAAATTTGAAAGTTGCTCCTAGATGTAAACACTTGTAATATTCCTACTTAGCTCGAGCTAAGAGGAATATACATTTTTGTTTTACTTTCTGTTGCATGAATAAATGAAAAAAGGAGGACATGTAAAACTCTTGAAAAGACTAAATAAATCAATGCCCATATCAACAAGGATAAATCAGGGCCATGTAAATAAATCACTCATAAGTGTGAAAGGGGTTTGAGCTATGAGACTGGGTCAACCTTGACCAAATCTACAATGTTGTCTAGATTCAATGTACCTCATGAAGGGACAACGCAGTTCTAGAAGGAGCCCCCTCATGTGAAAGGAGCTAACTCATCAAGGTGGTTTAGGGTTTGCAAAGGCTTTCATCTTATAAAAGGAAGGGGAAGGAAGCAAGAGAAGGTTGTTGATTTTTTATATTTTTGAGTATCTTTTCTGTTTAGACAAATACTATTCTCTACTATTCAGTGGAGAATTGTGCTGCTTAGCACTTGGATTTCCTATGCAAGGATTTCACCTCTTCCATTAAGGATTCTTGGAGGAGTCTTGCTGATTTGATCCACTATCAGGCTTTGGGCCAAGCTCTACTTCCAACTGCAACACAGATCTAGTGAGGGTTTGTTTGCTTTTGTAGGATGCAGCAAGTGGAACTCTAGATCTGTTCAGATCTAGCTTGTATTGGAGCCTCTTCTCAGTGAGTGTGTCTTTTAACCTCCTGGAAGAGTGCATACATTGTTTGAGCTTTGGATTTGTATCTTGGCATCAGGCCATCACTGTTATTCAAGCTACAACATAGTTTTCCTTGAGGGACTACGTTATTTTTAGTGGAGGGTTTGCTGGGTGTTTTGACCCCATTTTTTATGAGAGATCTCTAGTGCTGGGCTTTGCCTTTCACTTTGGTGATCCATCTATGGATTAGCTTGCTAACCCATGTTTTTTTTAGATCTGATCTATTTCAATGTAAATTCACCTTCAAAAATTTCTAAATCATTTTGCATATCTGCAACTTAAAACTCAGATCTACTCTTTGTAATACATGATTTGGTCAAAACCCCAAGGGGATCTTGTAAATAAGTCTTTCTAGATTACAGATCTGAAATAGATCTGATCTTTCATCCACATATTTTTCCTAGATCTGAAGTGTAACATTCAGCTGCTGCAGCTCCTTAAAATAACATTGTTAAGCCATTTTGCAGTTTATATATGTGTCGCAACCTTCTTTTCTGAAGATTTCTTGCTCTATTGTATCCTGTATTCTACTGTATAATGTAAGAGCATCATTGTAATTCTGATTTACTGTTGTATATTCATAAGTTGATATTATTTTATGGCCTCCTGCTCATGCTTTCCAAGACTGCATTATTTCTGAAGCAGTTTGTTGTGCATAGTTGTAGCCCCTCTTGTAGGGTGTATTTCAGCTAGACTAGGTAGTGGGAGATCTGTTTACCACACCTAGTTTGATTTTTTTTTCTCCCATTTTGGATCTAGACTCCAGATATGCTGATTTAAGGGATCTAAGGGCTGTAAACTCATTTCTGTGCATAAATCTCCCAGGAATGCATGATTTCAGCAGGCTTGCTGTGCCATTCCAATTTTGGAACATTACAGTGGTATCAGAGCCGAGGTCTTGAGGTCGAGACTTGTGGAGCGTGGTGGGTTGTAATGTCTCGTGTGAAAGTAGGGCCCATAGCCATGTGTCTAGGGTCTGTGTAATGAGGGGTTTTGCACAAGGGCCCCCACCCTTAGATGCTCCGGTGGACCTTAAGACCCCACCCTTAACACCCTGGGATGCCACCTTCACTAACAGTTCAAGCTTTTGGGGTAGTGGTTGGGCCTCTATGGTATCAAAGCTCCTTTCTTGGTACAACCTGTGATTTCATTGGAGAACCATAGCCATGTTGCATTTAGAAGAAGATGAACCTCTTACTGAGAGGAAGAAGAGGTATCAGAATAGAAGTCACAAGAAGTTTGATTACACTACTGATGATCAAGACAAGGGTAAAGCCCTTGAAACTGCAAGTGATAAAGAAGGAGAAGATTTTGCAAGAACTCTTTTGGTGGCCATGCAATATCTTGCTAAAGAGATCAAAGAGATGAGGATGGAGAGAATGAGGGAATCTCCTGGGAGATTTAATCTAGGGGAAAGCTCTGACATGTATCACCACTGGACTGGTCAACCATTGAACCAGCCATAGGCCCCACAAGCTCCACAACGCTCCACTATGCCTAACTTCTTGGCTGTGGAGAATTAAGGACCACAAAAGAAAGAATCCCTTGAAGACTAATTTTTGGAATATGAATATCAGAATCAGAGATTCAGAGACCACTTGAGTTTCCAAGAATTTTGTCACCTCAAGGATAGAAGAAGACCAAGACAGCAGTATAGAGATGGTGGGTTATTTCATAATAATGATAGACACCACTCTATGGGCAGATTATTTTTTCCCATGTTTGATGGGTCATCCTCCAGTTCTACCAAGTCATGGGTAGAAAATATGGATATCTACTTTCAGTTGAACAAAGTCCCTGAGATTGAAGCCATCAAGATTGCAGCGCTGGACTTTGAAGGTGAAGCACACAATTTGTGGTTCCATGGGTTGTCTACATTGGGCCATGCCAATGTGACTTCCTACTCTGAATTCACTAGAATACTGGTGGAGAGGTTTGACAGAAAGGATCCGAAAGCACCTTTCATGAGCCTTGCAAAGTTGAAGCAATCGAGAAATGCAGAAACTTATATCACTGAGTTTCTGAGATTATCAGTTATGGTCCCTGATCTATCTACAACAAGGAGGGTGTACATGTTCATTGATGGCTTGGATGAACCTTTTCATGGGTTGGTTAAATCTATCAAGACCATCACTTTGCATGATGCCATTAAGAGGGTTAGAGACCTCCAAGATGCCTTGCCAAAAGCAAAGGCAACTTTCTAGAGCAAGGCCCCTCACCTTTCTAAAGGGAAGGAAGAGAAAGCTGCTCCTTCCAAGGAGAGCTCATTGAAGAAGCCTCTTGATATTGAACTCAGGAGAGAGCTGAGAAAGAAGATACTATGTTTCACTTGCCAAGAGGCATGGGCACCTGGACATAGATGTGCTGTTGGGAAAGGACACTACATAGAGGTCTTCTCAGATTTTGAGGAGGATGAAGATGATGAACCAAGGAAGGGTCACAACGTTGATAATGTGGAGGGAGATACAACACCATATGGATACGGGGATGGAGCCTTTGCTCCAATAGGTGGAACTATTGCATCTTTGAGAGGAGTTCCTAAGTACTTGACCCTAAGAGTACAAGGTTCAATCATGAATCAGAGGGTATCTATACTAATTGACAGTGGGGCAACCCACAACTTTATTGATGCTCATATTGTGCAGAGGAGAGCAATCCACACTGATACTTTTGAGGAATTCTCTATTTTGGTCCCAGGAGATAGGACAATGCAATGCATGCAATATGTCCCGTCACTCTCAGTCACTATGGGATCCTACACTTTGGTGGATCACTTTTGTGTATTTGACATACCAGACACCAATATCATTTTGGGTGTCCAATGGTTGATTACATTTGGATAGGTCACCACTGATTAGAAAGCTTTGCAGATGGAGTGGGTGGACCTGAAGAGTGGTAAACCCAAAATGATCCAAGGAATGCATACTTATCCCTCACCTAGCACTTCCACACAAACAACAGAGATGGATTTGCACAGTGGAAGAAAGGATCTCACAGTCCCTTCACTAATGTTCATGAGCTTTCTGCATGGGACATTCCTATCTAGTGGAAAACCACCTAAGAAGCCACTAGATTCAGATCTTGTGGGGGAGGCCTCACAAACTGCTGCTCCAAATCTAGATCCAAGAGGGATTGGAGCAATGGGGAACCAAGATACAACGCTGGAGGGCTTGGAATAGCTCAAGAGTGAGGAGAATATTCTTCCTACATCACTATCACCATCTCTCTTTCCTAGATTTGTGTTGTGGGAGGAGAAGAATGGGAGGAAAAACCTTCCAACAAACAAATTTGGCATGAGAGATGTCAGAGAAGAGATCAACAACATGAAAAACACTTCCATGGATGTATCATCAGTGCTATCATTGTTGAACAGTGTGGATCTGTATTGGAAATCTCAGCTGCTTGTAAAGTATTTCAAAGATCTCCACAGAGGTATGATACTAGATGACATGAAGCAAGAAGAAGGCTACTTAGTCCAAAGGGGAGTCATCTATCATCATGGTAAGGTTTTCTTGGCAAGAGCTTCCAAGCTCTAGCAGAAGATACTACAAGGGGCACATAAAGAATCCTTTCTCAGCCATATGCATTCAATGGAGATCTATACCCTGATCATGAGGAGCTTTGATTGGGAAGGCATGAGAGAGGAATTACATCAACACTTTCAAGAGTGAATTAGCTATAAGGAATTGGGGCAGCCAATGGACTCGTTGCAAGAGTCATTTTAGCTAGTTCTCCCTTCTTTTTAGAGGAGGGAAATACCCATGCACAACTCCATGTGTGTGGAGGACTATGATGGTAAAGGATCTGATCATGCAAAGAATGTTTTATTTTCTGATTTATCACATTATTCTACCATGTTTTTGCAGGATATGAATCATAAAGGGAGTGTGGGATCATGTGGATCTCATGGCTTTTGGAGGGCCAATGGAAATTCTGAACTTGGCCACTCTCTTGTTGTGCAAATGGAGGTTCTTTTTCATGAAGGGTGCTTTCCAAAGACACCAAACATACATGATATATTCAGCTATGTTGAGATGATTTATGCAGCCAATGTGTGGTGGGAATGCCACTTTCGACACCTTGATCTAATGTAGGAAGGAGATACACTGCGTTGGCATCACATGTGGAACTTTGACCCACCTTTTCAAGGTCAAATTTCTATTTGCATATATGTAGTTCTACTCCCATACTTGGATGATATAGTTGTACTCTTTATGGGATTGTATGGAGGAAGTATGGAAATTTTGTATGTACCACATGGATTGGAACTTCTCTATGTGACTCATGCTACATGTTTTAGAGAAATAATTGCTCCAGTCATGTTTATTTATGTTGAATTTTTCACTCCTTTTGGGATGAACTATGCAGCTCTTATGATGACCTTGGAGAAACAATTCTTGATGTATTGGCTAGGTGAACACTTGGATTATGAGGAGGAATTGATCCTTGGTGGTGTCATCAATGGAGGAGTGGAAGCACTACAAAACTCACCCTATCAGTTGCTTAAGGACAAGAAACATTTTGGAGGGGAGGACTGTAATATTCCTACTTAGCTTGAGCTAAGAGGAATATACATTTTTGTTTTACTTTTTGTTACATGAATAAATGAATAAAGGAGGACATGTAAAACTCCAGAAAAGACTAAATAAATCAATGCCCATATGAAAAAGGATAAATCAGGGCCATGTAAATAAATAACTTGTAGGTGTGAAAGGGTTTTGAGCTATGAGACTGGGTCAACCTTGACCAAATCTACAACATTGTCTAGATTCAATGTACCTCATGAAGGGACATCGCAGTTCTAGAAGGAGGCCCCTCATGTGAAAGGAGCTAACTCATCAAGGTGGTTTAGGGTTTGCAAAGAGCTGTATTATAAAGGAAGGGATGGTAGCAAAGGAAGGTTGTTGATTGTTTATATTCTTTGAGTATATTTTACTGTTTTTGAACCAAAACTTATTCTCTGTTGTTCGATGGAGAATTTTGGTGATAAAGAGGGTCTTTTTAACTCCTAATTACCTTCACATTAATTATCAACCCAGGGACGACTTTTTATTTCAAGAGTGTACTCAGTCTGAGGCGGCTATTTACTCAAGAGTAATGTTTTGCAGTATAGTGCTTAAAATCCAAAAGTAAATGAAAGATGGAAACAAAATCTAATTGGAACAGCAAGAAATTGAAATGTTCTAAACTAAATCATTCACTCAAACAACCATCAATCGAGGATACAGTAGCAATAACTCATTCCTCTGGATATTGATGCAATTGAAACCAAACCGGAACAAGACAATCAATCTGGGAACGAGGAAGCAATAACCAATGTTCTCTACAGTTGAGAGTCCTGCTTTAAAGCGATTAAAAGGAAATCGAAATTGAACTAAAGCTGCTATTGAAAGTAAACTAGGAAAACTCTTTAAAAGCACTCTTGCAATGAATCAACAGAAATGAACAGCAAAGCTTCATCTAACAAAAATGATTTATTAATGGAAAGGAATAGCAATGCTAAAATACTAGAATTAAACAACAATCTTAAATGGAACCGAACAACAAAACTAAGTCATTAGAAAGACACAGCAACTATAAATGTAATTGAATCAGCAACCTATCAGCATGAACATTAATCAAAGTTATTGAAGCAACAGCAATCGTAGTTATAATTGAATAGTAACTTAATTGAACAACCATTGCAATTATAACTGAGCAGTAATTAAATGAACCATAGTCTTAATTAGATAGCGCAGCATTAGATCAGAATTATCAGCAGGACATTTCAAGTTATAATTAATAATTCTATCACTCACGCAATCCAATTATGATTTCAATATAACAAAGCAATTATGCGAAATGTTCATAAACAAAAGATTACTGAACAAAACAATTTAAAGAAATGAAAAGGAAATCAAACCATCACACAGTAGGAATTGTAAAGATATGATACACAGCAGCAGCAGCAGCAGCATACTCCACCAGAGGCTGGGCCCTTAGCCGCCAGCAGACGCTGCTGGGTTACTTCAGAATGAAAAGAATAAACAGCAACTCCCAAATCATGTATTAATCAGCAAATTGTGGAATCATTACAACAGCAAAGGCTTGAGAATTACAGCATGCAACAATCCCTATCCTATCATGAATAATCCACCATCATTCTTCATCATTTTTCATCCCCCAAATCATCCCCATCTCTGATCTCCGTTTTCATTTAAATAGAGAGAGATCAGAGAGAAGTTACAATAAAGATAAGTATAACATGATTTCTATTACAAAATTGGTTTGCTTCTAACCATTTGATCAACAATAACAAGGCGAATTTGGCTTTGCAGCTGAGATTTGGAGGACGGCCGCAACAACAAATCTGAGAAAATCATGCTCAAAGAACCCTGCGTTTCTCTCAGTAAAAGCCGAATTTGGGCAAACCGTTCTTTCATAAAGTTAATTGGGTCCGTTCTGGACAAAACCCATGTTCCGGATTTTCCAGATTCTGCTTCATTTGCTCGAAATCTCAACCGCAAAACCGTCACTTCTTATTCCAGCGAATTTCTGAGTTGCCACTTTTAATGATCAAATCTTCAATCTGGAAATTATCTTGGAGGCTAAAAATGGTGAATAATGTTACAACTGATTTATTAAAACTATCATTGATAAAATCATGCATAATCATCGATTTATTAGAAATAAAGGAGAATAAATAATATTCATTCATAGAAGCATAAATCATCATAAAATGGATTTATATAATAAATTATAATAAATGACATGATGAAGAATAGTAGAAATGGGTGGAATAAGTGTTCAAAAGTGATAATAATAATAGCATGTGACCCCAACACTTCAGCACTTGGAGTTCCTATGCAGGGATTTCACCTCTTCTATTGAGGATTATTGGAGGAGTCTTTCTGATTTGATCCACTATCATGCTTTGGGCCAAGTTCTACTTCCAACTGCAACGCAGATCCAGTGAGGGTTTGTTTTCTTTTGTAGGTTGCAGCAAGTGGAACTCTAGATCTGTTCAGATCTAGCTTGTATTGGAGACTCTTCTCAGTGAGTGTGTCTTTTAACCTCCTAGAGGAGTGCATCCACTGTTTGAGCTTTATATTTGTATCTTGGCATTAGGCCATCACTGTTATTCAAGCTACAGTGCATTTTTCCTTGAGGGACTGCGTTATTTTTAGTGGAGGGTTTGCTAGGTGTTTTGACCCCATTTTTTATGAGAGATCTCTCGTGCTGGGCTTTGCCTTTCACTTTGGTGATCCATGGATTAACTTGCCGATCCATGTTCTATTTAGATCTGATCTATTTTAATGTAAAGTCACCTTTAGAAATTTCTGAATCATTTTGCAGATTTGCAACTTAAAACTCAGATCTACTCTTTGTAATGCATGATTTGGTCGAAACCCTAAGGGGATCTTGTAAATAATTCTTTCTAGA
The DNA here is from genome assembly GCA_034641835.2 of Pinus albicaulis. Taxonomy (NCBI): domain Eukaryota; kingdom Viridiplantae; phylum Streptophyta; class Pinopsida; order Pinales; family Pinaceae; genus Pinus; species Pinus albicaulis. The sequence goes on along the minus strand of CM076574.1, from coordinate 818,031,461 downwards.
TTACAGATCTAAAATAGATCTGATATTTCATCCACAGATCTATCCTAGACCTAAAGTGTAACATTCAATTGCTACAACTCCTTAAAATAATGTTGTTAATCCATTTTTCAATTTATATATGTGTTGCACCCTTCTTTTCTGAAGATTTCTTGCTCTATTGTCGCTTGTATTCTACTGTATAATGTAAGAGCATAATTGTAATTATGATTCGCTATTGTATACTCATAATTTGATCTTATTTGATGGCCTCCTGCTCATGCTTTACAAGATTGTGTTATTTCCGAAGCATTTTTTTGTGCATAGCTGCAACCCCTCTTGTAGGGTGTTTTTCAGCTAGAGTAGGTGGTGGGAGATATGTTTACCACACCTAGTTTGATTTGTTTTTGCTCCCCTTTTGGATATAGACTCCAGATCTGCTGATCTAAGGGATCCAAGGGCTATAAACTCATTTCTGTGCATAAATCTCCCAGGAGTATGTTATTTCAACAGGCTTGCTATGCCATTCCAATTTTGTAACATTACAATACTCCTGAGCTTTACGTAAAAATCAAGGTGGAGGAACTCCATTCAAGATTTTGTATGCAACTGACATGAAATAAATGGCGAAATCAAACAACCCAGCTTCATTTTTCTCTCTTATTACTACATATGTCCAGAACACTACTGATTGCCTTTTCTTTTTTACATCCATAATATTCAGACCTAAATGCATGAACTCTTCCACATTTTGATATAAGAAAAAGTAGACAATTAATGAAGGAAATTTAAAAGAACCTATTAATGAAAGGCTCATCAACTATGAATTAACTCCTGAAAATATGATGGAATATACAGCACTGTCCCTGATTTCATCATCATGGAAAACATCCCCAAGACTGAGTTATCCACTGCATTGTCATCATCTTTGCCTAGAATTTTTGCAATGCTGCTTAATACTGGTCGAATTTCTACATAAAAAATCTCCATAGCAAATTATTTGTTGTCTGGTTGAAATTGCTTCATGTTTGGATTCAAGAAGTTTATGAACTGATTAAACTCTTCACTTGCAAGATTATCATAATAGGTTACCAAGGAATCATCAAAGAACTGAAGAGATGACTCTGACTTGGGATAAAAAAGGGCTTGACGGATTACCTGGGTAGACACTTGCAAAACATTCTCCCCCTGACAATTCATAACAAATAATTTCCCATGGTACATGACTGACACCAACCAATAGATAAATTCAGGAAGAAGGTGGGTTTTTGGGATACATGCAGAAAGTATTCCAGACTTGACCATGGAAGTAAAAACAGGGAAGGCTTTGTCATTTAGGATGACTTTCTAATAAAATGGAAGATGAATTATAGAACAAAGAGTATCTTGAATACCCCCCTCAGTTTCCATGAGAGGGATATGACTAGCTGAACCCGACCAAGATGAACACTTAGCCATGACTGAAAATTAACGTAAAGAATAACTCACAGCCTGGTCAATTCTACTAGGTTGACAAGAAACTTGAAACAGGATGTAGAGCAAACTAATCAGAAAATATTTTGATAAAAAAATGTTAATTTTGTTTAAATAGGTGGTGCAAAATTGAAATATAATGCTGTCATGACACGCCAACAAGCCGTTGATCCGACGTGGAAGATAGATGTGAACAACTCAGCGTCCTACGTCACTGCGGGGGCTCTCAAGGTACAGGTGAAAAATTTGGTTCGTGCCCCCGCAATGAATCTTCACCATTCATCTATGTTGTCCTCATAGTAAACCGAGTCAACTGTAGAGGCACTCATTTAATTAACTTGTGCGCTGATTGTGCCCGCGGGTTGGGCCTTTTGTTGAAAATTGAAACTATCGACGCTTTTCACCCAACAAAATGATCGATGTTTAAACATAAATGTGGAACCCACTTTCATAAATTTCATCAACAGAAATGTTTTTTATGTTCCACAAAATCTGGCTCCACATGGGGATAGTGTTTTTACCACGAAACACTAAGAACCTACAGATCATTGCCTTCACCTTGGGCATGGAGTCAAAAAATGCTTGATGAGAAATATACAATGAGGGAAAATTGAATATATACAATGATGAACTTGCAGCTTCAGTGTTGGAAATAGTGTTTCAAATATTGCCCATTCACATGCAGCTCTACTACTTCTCCATCAAGATTTTCCAACATAAAAGTGTTATTTGATCTAGCTTTAGTGATTTTGTAAGGTCGATACCATAAAGGATCAAACTTGCCATGTTTCCCTTTCTCTTCTCTTCTGGTATCCCATCTTAATACCAGATCTCCAGTTTGAAACATGATCTCCTTTGCCTTCCTGTCAAAAATAGACTTCATTTTTTCCTGATATGTGACCAAATTGTCTCTGACTTTATTTATACTTTCACTCAATTCTATTACCTTATGCAATCTTCTTATTAATGCATTAGGTCCCTCCTGAGCTTCCAAACTATTTCTCCATATAGGAGGACAAAATACAAAATACATTTGTATGGTATCTCCATAACGTGCAAAGCCATCGATACCATACAAATGTATTTGTTCTAAATGTAAAGTTGCAATGCGTACCTTTTGTGTGTTTTGCACATTATGGAGATCAAAATATTGCTCCATCTGTAGTATCCATGTTACAGGATCCTTTCCATCAAACTTCCTCATATCCATTTTGGGAATATGGTGGTTCTTCCTGCCAACATTCGAGTTTATGAAATCATGATTAACATTTATTTTGTTCTCATCAGGAGGTTCTTCTCCTATATTTCCACCATTAGGAATCATTTCTGGTTTTAAGCTTGTCATCAAGCCTTCCATGCATTCTTTTAGATCATTCTTCATGTTTTCCATGTTGTCTTTCATGTCATTCTTCAAACCGTCCATCTTCACTTCCACGCCATCCATTTTAGCTTCCATGCCTTTCTTCAAACCGTCCATCTTCACTTCCACGCCTTTCTTCAAAACTTCCATTTCATTTTTTGTTGCTTTTTGCGAGAGTGAAATTTGTTGCACTTGCTCTTGTAATTTTGATAGATCATGTTGCAATTCTTGATCTTCATGAGTCATAGTAGAGCCTTCTGAAGGCTTAATGGGTGTTGAATTCTTTTTTGGGGCCATTTTAGAATCCAATATTGATATCTATTCTACAAGATGCCCTTGGAATCAATTCAACTTTATTCTTCAAACAAGACTTATGCAATTCGGGAAAAAAATACACACCTTTTACTAGCTTTGAGGAGCTCGATATTGAAATTGAATTATCTATGTAATTGAAAATCTTCGATATCTGAAATTCAGCCCTGTAGTAGCCCTCTGAAGCTTCTTTCAAATGCCACAGGTCTGACCTTATTTGGATTCTCCAATACAAAGTTGTGTCCAATCTCCCACAATGACCTAATTCTGGACTGGTTCAGTAGAGCGAACTTGTACGACTTGCCACGTGTCACTGTTTTGTCCTTTGTCTCTAAAATTGATAGCCAATAAACTACAGGCCGTGTACTTGCGACCAATTTTGACGGCACTCCAATCCAATCTCCAGAGAAAGAGTTATTGAAATTTTCCCACGATCACCTCTTTAAGATGAAATTCAGGAGCCTGAAAAAGCACTACCTTCCACAGACCATATCTCTAAAAATATTGCGACCCAAGCCCTGAAATTTTTTGGTGAATTTCCTCAGGATTTCAGCTTCGCACCATATGAATTTCAGATTCTGAACCTTCGTAGAAAAAAATTTATAGCGCAAATGCCACGATGACCTGTTTAGGAGCCTGAAAAAATACCTGACTACCACAGATGATATCTCCGAAATTATTGCGAACCAAACTCTGAAATTTTTACACAGGCTTCCTCAAGATTTTTTCTTCGCATCCTAAAAATTTCAGCTTCTGAAACTTCGTAGAAAAAAGTTATAGCGAAAATGCCACGATGACCTGTTTGGAGCAGCGAAACCCTAGAATCCAAAGCTCTGATACCAAATGTTGTGTAACCAGCTCCAAAAAGAGAAGAAAAGAGATATCAACGCCTTAGAAATGAGCCACTTCGAGGGGGCAACCTCCAATACATTACATAAATGAACTATTCTTGGATGATACAATTTACAAAACCTCCTTTCTATATATAGGAGTCCATGGGGCCATAATGTAATCCTAGTGGGCCACAATGTAATCCTAGCAGACCTAACAATAATAATTTAAGGGCACAATAATAACAAAATGGGGGTTACAAGGGTACAATAATAACAATAAGGGGGTTACACTAATAACAATAAGGGACTATACTAGTAATATAGGGACCTAACATGAAGGCTTAATCCCCAAAGCTTGGAAATTAGATTTTTATCGGCAATTTAGCTAGTCCTGTCCTTTGACTAATTTATTAGGTTTAATATTAATCATATTGTGGATTTTGGCAATCCATTACCTCTTCCTATTTTATCACTGTGCTAGTGCATTCTTACTAGCAAATTGGCACATGCTACTATTTGAGAATGAAGTACATAAGTCCTGAAAGCTTTTAATGATTTAACTAAAGCATATACCTGCTTCTCCAAAATATTATACTTAAGCTCTACATCTCTGAGGACTTTACTGAAAAAGGCTACAGGTTTCTCACTTCCTTCTTCTTTTTTATGTAATAACACAGCAGCAATAGTAGATGATGATGCAAATGAGAATATTTGGAAAGGCTTCGAGTAATCTATACTGATCAAAACTGGAGCTTCTTGGAGAGATTATTTAATTCTACCAAAGGATTCTCTTGCATCCTTGTCCCATTTCACTTCAGCATTCTTTTTCAACATATCTATTAGTTTCCTGGCAATCTCTGCATAATTTGGAACAAATCTTCTCAGAAAAATAATTTTCCCTAGAAGCCTTTGGATATCCTTTTTACTTCTAGGTAGTGGAATTGTTTGTATAGCCTCAAATATTGTTGGATCAATTTTCACGCCTTGATTTGAAACTATATGACCCAACAACTTTCCTTCCTCTAGAGAAAACAAGGATTTCTTAGGATTCAATGATAACCCAAATTTTCTGCACTTCAAGAAAGATTTCAGCAGGTGCTCTAAGTGTTCATCATTAGAACCTGAAAAAATAGTAACATCATCAAGATAAATGGCTGCGAACTTGTCACCCACAAAAGAAATATACATTTCCCTTCGGAAATTAGCTCCTGCATTCATGAGGCTGAATGGCATCCTGGCATACATGAAATTTCCCCAAGGTGTGGTGAAAGCAATTTTCTTCTGATCTTCCTTCTCCACAGCTACCTGATTGTATCCAGAAAAACCATCAACCATGGAAAACCTGTAAGCTCTAGTCACTTTATGCAAAACAAAATCCATCTTTGGAAAAAGATAATTATCTTTCAGAGAAGCTCTGTTCAAATTTCTGAAATCCACACATAATCTTATCTCTCCATTTCTCTTCCTGACTAGTACCAGATTGGAAACCCAACCTGAATATCTGAGTGGGACTATTTTTTTTTCTTGCAAAATTTTCTTTATTTCTTTTTCAATTGGGGCAAGTAATAGTGGGTTAATTTGTCTGAGCTTCTGTCTCTGTGGCTTGAATCCCTCTTTCAGTGGTATTTTGTACTGAATAATATCTAGATCACAAGTTTTTAAATCTTCATATGACCATGCAAACATATCCATGAATTTTTTGAAAAGATCTACATACCTTTCTTTGTATTCCTTAGGAACTCCTTTAAACAACTTGACTATTTTAGGCTCATGTTGAGTTCCTAAATTACATTCCTCCATTTCTCCATCTTAAGATACCTTTTTCTGATTCTCTGCCACATCATTAGCATCGAACAATCTCTCAAGAGGCACCAAACCTCTAGGAAAAATATTATCTTTCAATTTAATTATCTTCTGATCCCTAATTTTTTTCTTCGGGTTTCTAGACATATCACTTTGATCACTTTCGTCAACTTCTAAATCAATTTGACTATCTTCAAATTTTCCAATCATTGTTAAAAATTGATTAATATGGTCATCATCCTCAAAAAAATGCTAATGTTTTACATTATCAGGGATTGAAGGCCTGTGTCTCAACTCAATTTCATATCTCAACCTTGGATTAATTGGTGTTTTAAATGTACTAGCTGCAACTGCCAATGAATCTTCCATTATATTCTCTTCTCTTGGAATAAATTGAATATTAAAGGCTTCAAAATATTTTTCAACTAGATCCCACACCTCATTTCTATAGGACCTCAATCCGTGATGCTTAGTTTGACACCAATTCTTAATCTGTCTGATTATTAATTCAGAATCACTAAAAACATAAATAGACTGAATTCCCATTTTTTTGGCTATTTTTAGGCTTAAAATCAATGCTTCATACTCAGCCACATTATTAGTAGATTAAAATTCCACTTTAAAGGAAAAAGGTGAAAGGTTACCTTTAGGAGATATAAATATGAATCTAGCTCCAATGCCCTCTTTAGAAAAGGCACCATCGAAATAACACTTCCAAATTTTATTTGAATGCAGCTCCTTGTGTATATTGGCTGAAGGAAGATGCTCTTTTTAATCTTCAGCAAATTCTGCATCTTCATGCAGCATGAAACAAGAAAGATCTTCTTTCTGTTGGCCATAAATGGGGGAATTACCTACAAATTTCTTGGTTGTAGTTTTCAGAAATGTAGTTTCTCGGTATAACCTCCTTTCCTCCCCATTAAAAACAGGAATGATGGCATATGTCAAATCCAATTTCAAGACACCCCCAAGCTTTGCTCCCCAAGATCTAGACAACAACATACCAAATCTGGTCGGAATATCTGCTACTATAATATCCATCATAATACTCTTGGCTGGAATTTGAGCTAAAGAAACAACCATGTCTTTGATAAGACCTACACACTTCACCATTTTTGAATCAAAGGAATAAATGTCTCTATATGGCTTAGTAATTTTTAACTTTATCTCCTTCATCATGGATAGTGGGATAAGATTATGCGATGCATCAGAATCTAGCTTACAATTATGTAAAATGAAATCATGCAACAAAACTAATATATAAAAAGGTGGAACAGAGGAATCTACCTCTTCTACATGAGGCCCAAAAGAAACCACTGGCTTCTCTTCTTGAAAATTCACAATATCACCCACCTCATCAGACTGAGGTAAATTAATAAATTTTGCAATTTTTTTCTTATAACCAGGTGTTTTAGCCAACTCAAGAAGAGGTAGTTGTATTTTAACTTTTTCTAGCTCTTTTAACAAACTGAAAGTTTGATTTTGTTTTGTCAAATTTTCAGGTTCTTATTGATTTTTGTTTAGATTTGCATGTTGCTCAGAAACAGTAACAATCTTCTCCAAAATATTAGAGTCATTTGATTTGACTTGGGAAGCCTCAATTTTATTCTTCTCCTTTTCTTCTACTGGATTCATGGGCTGCTTTCCCTTGTATGGTTTTTTATTGAATTTTTCTGCTGTGGAGTTTCCATTGGAGAAGGAACTAACTCTGATTCTGTTTCTTCATCATCCTGAATTCTCAACCTCTTTTTATATCTCAATTCATACTTTTTATGTAATTCAGCTTGTATAAAATTAGTAAAATTTTTACAATAATCATCCATCTCTCCCTGATAAAATGAAATATCAGCTTCTTTGCATTCTTCTTCACATTCTTTTTCACATTATTCTTTTGTACTATCTTCCATGTATATGGAAAAAAATTTCTCTTCATCTCCTTTCTGATCTTCATCAGCAGACTGGGAAGGAGATGCTTCTGTATATAATGGTGCTTGAACTTGATCCTGATCTCTTCTTTCCCTCTGCAGAATCTGGAGGGGTTTCTTTCTAAATTGGGATTAAAAACTCCTTGTTTTTGTTGTGTAGGTTTCTTGTTATCCAATTCCAACTTTACTAATTTTTTTGATAGATTTTTAATGACCTTGGTCATATCATCAATCCTTTGATCCTGTATTGACTCTTCTTTAGCTTTTCCTTTATCTTGAAATGACTTTTTTTCTTGGGCCTTCCTAGCAACAATCATATTTGCTTCAATTTCTAAGGCATCGTTTTGGATCTGTTCAAGAGTAGGGGACCTTATTTCCCTCAAAGTAAAACTAAAATCTAATAAAATTTCCCCAACAAAAACAACTCTTTCTCTAATAGGAGGAGGTTTCATTTCTGTAGGCAAACTATTGTACAAATTATTGAATATTTTAATGAAATCACTCATATTTTCATCTGGTTTTTTCTTAATGGAATTAAGCTCTGTCAAAGAATAACCATGCTCTCTCTTTTCACCCCATATTTGGATGAACTATCTTTCTAACTCATCCCAATCATTAATTGAGCCATTTGGTAATTCTTTAAACCATTTTATTGCCTCTCCATTTAGAGACTGCACAAAAAGTCTCATTACCACATCATGGTGTTCTACATTGAAATTTTTGGCAAAGGTGAAAAACAAAGGCAAGTGTTGTTTTGCAGTTATTTCATCTTCACCAGTAAATCTAGGAAGAAACTTAAGATATTCTTGAGCCATTGCATTCATTGGTTGAGAAAGATTTAGTGGTGAATATTTGTTCATCCAGAAAGCAGGGGCTACCATGTTTATGCCCTGATTGACTGCTCCTTGAGTAGTGTGAATCTGTATACCAGTTGTAGGTATGGATGAATGGGGTGAAACAACTGATAAAGGAGGGGGTTGATAAACTAAAGCAGAAGAACTGGAAAATGTATTAGGTTGAGTTTGTGTAAATGAAAAAGATACATATTCTAAAGACTGCTCTTCTAACCTTGGTTCTTGGAAATGAATGGATGAAGAAAATGATTCTTGTTTCGAGAAAGTGAGTTTCTGGGAAATATCCTTGGATGAAAGAGTATATGAACTGCTGCTAGGTGTAGGCAGTATGGCATCAGGTGTAGAAAGGTTTTTTGGTTTCTTCCTCTTTTTAGAAACCAAATTTTCTGGATTTGAAAGGGTAGGAACCTTCTGCTGAGAGGTATCAGACCTCGTATGTGGCTTCTTATAAGCCAGAATTAGAAAATAAAACACAACTCTTTAATATTTACTCCTCTCTGAACGACCAAAGGAAATACAAAAAAAACCTAGGAAAAAACTTCATTTCTTCGATTCCCTGGCAACGGCACCAATTAATGTTGTACTTTAAGAGAAAATCCCTTAGCTGTGATAAGGAATCAGTGCTTAAGACATTTATATGATTATGTCACTAAAATTTCTGCCTCTATTTTAACCCTTAGATATCAAACACAATGAATGTCTCATAATGTTATTATCTGCTAATGTTGAATGAAATGAATAGAAGAAAATGAAAGAAGAAAGTCCAAACTGATATGTTGTCATACAGAATATATCATCTCAAACTTCTGAGGAATTTATGAATGTAGTTAAAATAAAGGAGCGCCAATTAAGGATTTTAACTCTTGATTACATAGGTAAAAAGAGACATGTTGCACATTACTTTGTCTTATTCAAAGAAAGAAAACACAGAATGTGAACTAAGATACATATCAACATAAACAGATGCCAGAAAATTGCTTACTCATTCATTAATCATTGAAATCTCTGAGTACAAAAAAGTAATCTTAAGGTCCAAAACTTAGAGCCTTCATTCCTCTTGAAAATTACATTAAATACAATAAAACAAACAGTTTGAAACTGTTGTAAGCAATTCCAACTACCACAACTACTTAGGACTTCAGAAGCTGTCTATTACATGCCTTGAAAATGTCTTATTACAATTACATTGTCTTTGGAAAAGTAATATAATGTAAAGATATACATCCTAATCTATAGGAATTTCCGATGATGTTGCTGCATGTCCTTGGTCATCTAATTTGTATTTCTTTGATGTTGAAAACCCTTTTGGAAATTATATTGTCCAAGCTCTGCACTTTTTCCATATCTATATCTTTGTCATGGGCGAATGTGTTAAATTATGATACTCCAATATGAATGCAGTAATTCGATTATAAGATGGTCCTTCTATGAAAAGATGTTTTACCAACCATAGTAGCTGGAAATGTTTCTGCAAAAAATTGACCATTGTTTCCCCTTGAAGCACCTGAGTTTTTTCATGCCTATTATCAACTTTTCTTTTTTCCATAACTAGAGAATTCTCATAAGAATCCCATGGAAAATTATTTCCTTCATCTCCCCAACATGATGGCAGACCTATTCTTGTTAATTTTTGAAATAGCTTATCAAATCGACTTATTACCTCTTTAATTTCCATCATTTTCTTTTCTGTAGCTTTCCTATGATCATTTATGACAATCATATTATTGATCTCCACTGCATATAAGGTCCCGTCTTTAATATCATTCTCTTCTAATTCCTGATCTATTTTAGAATTAATAAAATCAATGAACCTTCTAGCCTAGATAGCTCTGTTAATTTCCTTCTACTTATCTGTCATGATTGGTTCTTCACATTCCCTCATAATAATTTTTTCCTCTGCAACTATCTTCAAATAACTCCAAATTGATTTCATTTCAGAAATGATATCATTCCAAATTGTATATTTGGCTTGTATCAGTGAAATTTTTCCTTTCAGTCTTTCTTTGAGATTTTTAATCTTAGCATTAGCATTCTGAATATCCCTTTTATACTTGTCAGCTTCATTCTCTATGATATGAATAAGCTTTGTTGCAGTCTCTAGATATAATTGAGCCTTTTTCCGATCTCTTTCAGCCATCTGCAGCTTAGTATTCAATTGAACAATCTGTACTTGTGGATCTTCATTACCTATAGGAAAAACAAAAGTAAAACCATGGTTACCAATATGATTTTTCAATGATATTGCAGTTTGCTTTATTTTGGCAATTTCTTCATATTTTTGCATTAGTTGTTGTAAAAGCTTTTCCTTCTCATTCTCCACCTCTGCAACTTCTGCAGCCATAGAATGTTCTCCTATAGGAAATTTTAGCTTCTTCCTCAATGTGGATATTTCTATTTCAGCACTCTGCATAAATTTCTGTACAACAATCTTGTCACTAGGGTCCACTCCAATATTTACAATGATTTTCTTTAACTCATCATTCTGAACTGTTAAAGATCTTGCATTACCTTTCTCTAACTTCAATTGCTTAAGTACCTTTCCCAACATATTTTCTTCTTTCATTTCCATTGCATTGGTCTTGGTCCATTCATTCACAATTAAGTGACCAGTTTGCATATAAAAATTCATTTTATCCATCAGGGGAATCTTCTTCACATCCACAGTCACATTTACAGTATCGAAATTCTTAGAAGAACCTGTTGACATGTCCGTGGGATGAGACAAGGCAATCCTAAATTGATCTTTTTCAAGATCCATGACAGTCAAAAGTCTTGTTTGATCTAGATCGACCTTATACTCAGCTTGGGCTTCCATGTTGGCCTTCATCTTTTGATTCCTTTCTTCAATCTATGTGAACATCTGTTTGATCAGAGGTACTTTCTCATGAGAGATTTCATGACTCCAAGGTGAAGCAGGAACATTTTTTTCTTCTCCTAAATGTAAAGAAAAACCAGGTGGGTTAAATGTAAATTCTTCAGTAATTTTTTTTCTCTTTTCAGCTCCCTGCTCCTCATCATCTAAGTCAAACATTGTTTCTTTTCTTCTTTTGTTTTATTTTTATGATATGATAGGGGTCTGAATTTTTGAACATGCTAAAATTATCACACCTTTGTTGGAAATACTAAGAGGGGGGGGGGGGGGGGTGAATCAGTATTCCTTTCAATTAGAGCATTAGTTAATCTTCATTACTTATCGGTGTGTTTGTACAATGATAGTAGTAAACAAGAGGAACACAAATGCACACAGTTTTTAAGGTGGAAACCCACTCTGGGACAAAAACCACCTAATGCTTTTCTAATAATTCTTTAATATTCAACTCCAATTGAAAATAAAGCTCCAACTTCCTAGAATCTAGAAAAGCATTCTTCTCCAGCTCCCACTGGATGGATGCTCCAATGCCCAAGATTCTTCAATAGTCAACTGAATAGATGCCCCAACACCCAATGAGCTACAACTCACCCTAGCACCACCCTACCACCCTATAGAAGAATAAAAGAAGAATGGACTCTCGTACCAGGGAAAATGGTCCACTTTACAATGATATAGAATGATGTAGAAGAATAATATATACTAGACCATAACCCCAACTTTGATACAACCACCTAATGATTAACCTAGACATCCCAACACTTCCTCTTCAACCCTTGGTAGATAGACACTAGTACAATTTGTACAATAATGTATTTACAATGACTAAGTACAATGATACCTTTACAATGATTGTATGTAGTGTTGCCCACTTGAAGACTTCAGATGATGAAATTCTTGCTACTGTTATGCACCTTGGTTGCTAGTCTTGTCATGATACCATCTGTTGCACCTTGCTTTGCTTTTCTGCCGTAGAAATTTTGGTCCTTTGCAACCCTTGACAACACATGATCTAGCTTTCTCTTGCCTTATAGGAGCTCGATATTGAATCTAGTGTATCTCTGTCATTTCAGATCCTCAATATCTAATTTTTGGTCCTGTAGTAGTCCTCTTAGTCATCTTTCCAATGTCGCAGGTCTTACCCAATTTGGATTCTTGAAGAGAGAATTATACCCAATCTCTCACAATTCCCTAATTATGGACTATTTGAGAAGAGTGCACTTGTATGGCATGCCACGTGTCACTGTTTCTTCATTTGCTTCTGAAATTGATAGAGAGAAAAGTAAATATTCTATCAATTTTTACGGAATTCGAATCCAATACTCAGAGAGAGAGTTATGACGAATTTACCAAGGTCACTTCTTTGAGATGAATTTCAGGAGCCTGCAAAAACCCTGACTTACACAGATCATATCTCCAAACATATTGTGCACCTTGATCTGAAATTTTTAGTACAGCTTCCTCAGGATTTCAGCTTTACCTCATAAAAATTTTAGCTTCTGAACCTTCGTAGAAAAAACTTTAGAGCGAAAATTCCAAGATGACCTGTTTCAGATGGCCGAATCCCTTGCATAAGGAGGACATGAAGATCACAATTTATATGAATGCTTAAGTTGAGAGGGGCTTCAACAAGTGAACGTGGGAGGGATTTTAGGAGCATAAAAAATATGAATTATGACTTTTCAAGGACCCATGCCCCAACCCCATGGGGTTTTAGCCCACTAACTGGGGGTACAAACTTCAGACATGAATATCTCTCAAACTGTGAAGAATTACATGGCGTGACATAAATCAATGGAAAAATATCGACAAGTAGAAACCATAAAAAGCATTATTTACCCATAATATATTAATTTGGTAATTCAAAATTTCCACGCAATATTGGGTTAGCCCCTGGTGCTGCTTGGGTTGGCATCAATGACAACTGCTGATCAACAATCTCCCCCTTTGGCATTGATGGCAACACAAGTACTCCCCTTGCGATCATGGAACCTCTTCCTACAACATTATCTCCCCCTTTGACATCAATGGTAAAGGGTAACTCCCCCTGAAACACAACCATCCTGTGGACCTGTACACACTTCCACTCCCACTGACACACAATCGTCCTGCAGACCTGTACACACTTCCACTCCCGCTTTATATTCTTGGAAAAGGAAAATCTAATGAGAAATTGGGAGAATCCCAAGCTTTTGACGAAGATATTTAAATGCTTCACGAGGTAAAGGTTTAGTGAAGATATCAGCAATTTTTTCTTTTGTACAAACATACTCAAGTTTAATATTCTTTTCAGCGACTTGTTCTCTAACAAAATTATATTTGATTGAAATGTGTTTTGTTTTTTAATGCATGACAGGATTCTTGGAGATGCTGATGGCACTAGTGTTGTCACAGAATATGGGAATAGGCTCACTGAATTGTACTTGAAGATCTTGCAAAGTTTGTTTCATCCAAAGGAATTGAGTACAACATGATGCTACTGCAATGTATTATGCTTCCGCTGTAGATAACGAGATTAAAGTTTTCTTTTTGCTCAACCATGATATGAGACAACCACCTAGATAGAATGCTGCTCCACTAGTACTCTTACGATCATCAACGCTTCCTGCCCAATCTGCATCTGTAAAGGCTTGAATAATGAGATTGTTACCCTTGGGACACCACAAGCCATATTCTTCTGTGCCCTTTAGATATCGAAGAATTCTTTTGACGACAATAATATGTGATTCTTTTGGTGTTGCTTGGAATCTTGCTACTTGTCCAACTGCTTGCATAACATCTGGCCGAGAGGCTGTTACATATAGAAGACTACCAATCATAGATCTGTACAACTTCTGATCCACATCCTTAGATGAGTCGTCTATGCTCAATTTGCAACCTGTTACCATTGGAGTAAGGACGGGTTTGCAATCTTCCATTTTGAATTTATTGAGCATTTCCTTGATGTACTTGGCTTGACATATAAATATTCCTTTCTCTTGCTGAGATATTTGAAGCCCTAAGAAGTATGTCAGCTCACTAAGTAAAGACATCTCAAACTCACTTTGCATCTTTGTAGAAAAGTTCTTACTTAGTCAATCATCATTGCTACCAAATATTATATCATCCACATATACCTCAACAATTGTTAAATTATCTTTATCTATTTGTACATAAAGATTGCTATCAACAATACCTTTCTTGAACCCTTGTTGACGTAGATATCCATCAAGACGAGCATACCATGCTCTGGGAGCCTGCTTGAGGCCATATAGAGCCTTCTTTAACCTGCAGACATAGTCTTCTTTTTGTGATAGTAGAAAACCTTCAGGTTGTTCGATGTAGACTTCTTCTTCTAATTCTCCATTCAGAAATGCTGACTTAACATCCATTTGGTAGACTTTGATTTTTCTTGAACATGCATAGGTGAGAAACATTCGGATGGCTTCCATTTTGGCAACTGGTGCAAATGTTTCATCGAAATCAATTCCTTCAACTTGTGCATAGCCTTTGAAAACCAATGTTTCTTTGTTTCTGGTAACCAGCCCATCTTCATTAAATTTGTTCCTGAACACCCATTTAGTCCCATTGAAATTTTTATCTTTTGGTCATGAAACTAATTCCCAAATGTTATTCTTCTCAATTTGATCCAATTCTTCATTCATAGCTGCTACCCAATGTTCATTTTGTCCGGCTTCCTCAAAACTACTAGGCTCAAAGGTTGCTAGAAAAGCAACGTGAGCTTGTTGTGATGAACGAAGCTGTCGACCTTCATTTATGTCACCAATGATTTGATTTGATGGATGGTTATTTTGAATCCACTCTTTTGTTCTCCTTGGAGGATCTTCTTGTTGTTGTTCTGGTATATCTTGATGATCATTGTTTACTTCTTTCTCGTTGATAGTTTCTTCTTGTTCTACAATTTTATCTGTGTCTTTTTCAGCCTCTGTCTCAACTTTCAAATATTCTAGATCCTCATCATTACTCGCTAGAACACCATCTTCGTCAAATGTAACATTTATGCTCTCCACTATCTATTTTTGTCTTAGATTATAGCATTTATAGGCCTTTCTTTTGCGAGTAACCAAAAAAGATACCTTCATCAACACGTGATTCAAACTTACCCAAATTTTGATATTCTCTTTTGATATAACATTTGCTTCCAAAGATTCTGAAATATTTTACAGTAGCTGTTTTTCCTTTCCATAATTCATATGGAGTCTTCTTGCAATTATTTCTGAGAAGACTTCGATTGATAATGAAGACTGTCGTATAAATTTCTTAAACCCAGAATTTTTCATCCAATTTTGAGTCCTTCAACATTGTTCTACCCATTTCCTATACATTTCTATTCTTTCTTTCAACAACTCCATTTTGCTGAGGTGTTCGTGTTGTTGAAAATTTCCTTTTTATTCCATTTTCGTCACAATATTGCTGAAATAATTTGGAAGTGAATTCTCCACCATTATCTGATCTTAAACACTTTATTTTCAAATCCGTTTCATTTTCAACCAAATCCTTGTAGATCTTAAAGTACTCGAATGCTTCAGATTTTTTCTTTATAAAATTGACGACTGTCATCCTGATATAGTCATCTATCATTAACATGAAATATAATTCTCCATCTAAGCCTTTTTTTCTCATAGGACCACATAGATCAATATGTATCAATTCCAATGGATGTGATGAAAAGTGTTCTTTTGTTTTAAATTGGACTTTTGTCTTCTTGCCATTCCAACATGCCTCACATAGTGTGTTGGAAGGTTTTGAGATTTTTGGCATTTCTCGTACTGCTTCCTTTTTGCTTATCCTAACAATATTGTCAAAGTTTATGTGACCCATTCGTTTGTGCCATAACCAACTTTCATCTTCTTTAGCTAGTAGACATGTTTTAGTTGCTTCATCTAGAACATATATGTCGTTTGGAGCTCGACTTGCTGTAGCCACAATTTTACCATACCTGCCTTTCCTGATTTCACATTTTGTCGAGTTGAATAGCATTGTGTTTCCTTGATCACACATTTGTCCAACACTGAGCATATTGTGATTCATGTTTTCGACCAATAGAACATTCTTGGCTATAACATCTTTTCTTTCGAGAGTGACGGTACCTGATCCTATAACATTTGAATATCCATGATTTCCAAAGGATATGGTTCCATCTTTCTTCTCTTTCAAAGATACAAATTTCCTTCTTTCTCCAGTCATATGCGTTGAGCAACCATTGTCAACATACCACACATCTTTCTTTTTTTGAGCCTTGAGAGCAAGAGCACAATTATCAGTCTTCTTCTTCTTCCATGTTCGTTCATTCTATGGCTTCGAAGATTCTTCTGAACGATTTTCAAGTCTGCAGTCTCTGGCTATGTGTCCAAAGTTCTGACATTTGTAACATTCCATATTATTTCTTAAATTTTCAAATCTATTGATGTTTTGTTGAGCCCTCGGAGGTTCATATTTGAAGAATCTCTTGGAATTTTATTGGTTCATAGGGTACGTGCAACATTCTACAGCTTTATGACCAAATTTTCCACATGAATAACAATAGCCATGAAAAATATGTTGGTACCTGGATGAAAATCTTCGTCGAGGAATCGTCTTCCAAGGATGTGCTTGCGAATCTTTTCCAATGAAGTCTTCATGTATGTCAGATCTCATAGGTTCATTGTATTTTGTTGTAGAAGGTCCTGCTTCTTCTTCTTTGTAACCGAGGCCAGTTCTATCATTGTAAGATCGTTGATTGTTGATGATTTCTTCCAATGCCCTTGAGCTGTTGGCATAGTTTTGGATAGTTTTTCCCTTCTTCACTTCCTTACGCAGTGAGACTACTTCGGCTTCTAATGCTTCCCTTTCTTGGTTGCTTTCTTCCAACTTCTTTTGAAGTGACTCTTCAATACATTTTTGTTCTTCAACCTCAATTTTGAGACCTTGAACTTGTTCTTCAAGAGTATTGGAACAGATCTTCTCAACATTGAGCTCTTTTATAAGCTTGATTGCCTCCTCATAAAATTCTTCTATGGTCAACCCTTCTTCTTCATTGTTTGATACTTCTTGTTTATTGTGCTTGGCCATAAACAATACTTTTTCATTGGATTCTTCTTTGCTGTCACTTTCTTCATCGGATGAGAAGCTATCTTCTTTAGAGATAAAGTTCCTTTTGGATCCTTTATTTTTGCCTTTCTTGTTGAATTTCTTAAATCCTTTCTTTCCTTTTGAGTTACCATCACTTTTTTTTGGACATTTTGCTACAAAATGCCCAACCTCACCACAACCGAAACATATCAATGGAAGTTTACCTTTGAATTTTCCCTTACCAGGTTTTAGTTTTCTTGTAAAGTAAGCATATTCTTCATCTGAAAGACCTTCTCCATCATCTCCCTTTTCTTCACACTTGCAGGTGCATGTCATTTCAATTGAAGGTTGTTTTTCCTTATTGGTTTTCTTAGATGCAATGAATGCAGTTTCTAGATTTGAAGTACCCTTTTCTTCATCAAGTCTCATTTCATATGCTATGAGAACTCCATGTAATTCTTCCTTGTTGAGTTTGTCCATATTTTCACTGTATTCTAAGACCGGTACCTTTGGGTTGAATCTCCCTAGTAACGTTCTAAGAATCTTCCGTATAATAGTCTTCTCATCAACTGGCTCTCCCAATCCTTCCAGAGTATTGGTTATTTCATCAACGTATTGGAAGTATGCAACAATGTTGCAATCTTCTTTCATTCTGAGTTGCTCAAATTTTTCTCTATAGATTTGAAGCTTTGCTTATTTGACATTTGAGTCACCTGCATATATATTCTCAAGCTTGTCCCATACATTTTTGGCAGTTTTACAACCCAACACCTTATGATAAGCAGATTCAATAAGTCCACTGATAATAATATTCTTTTCTTTTGCATCATTTACCAAATTCTTCTTACCTTTTTCATCCGTGGTTGATGTAAATCCATTTTGAACAGTGTCCCATACTTCGTAACCTTGTGCCAAGAGATAGACCTCCATTCTTCCTTTCCAAAGTGCATAATTATTTTCATTGAATAGAGGTACACCATTATTGGTATGCTCCATGACCTCCTTCCAGTTGTTAAACTGCTATTGAAGGAACCAAGCTCTGATACCAATTGTTGGAAATACTGAGAGGGGGGGGGGGTGAATCAGTATTTCTTTCAATTAGAGCATTAGTTAATCTTCAATTATTATCAGTGTTTGTACAATGATAGCAGTAAACAAGAGGAACAAAAATGTACACATTTTTTAAGGTGGAAACCCACTCCGGGACAAAAACCACCTAATGCTTTTCTAATAATTCTTTAATATTAAACTCCAATTGAAAATAAAGCTCCAACTTCCTAGAATCTAGAAAAGCATTCTTCTCTAGCTCCCACTGGATGGCCGCTCCAACGCCCGAGATTCTTCAGTATTCAACTCAACGGATTCCCCAACACCCAATGAGCTACAACTCACCCTAGCACCACCCTACCACCCTATATAAGAATAAAATAAGAATGGACTCCCATACTAGGGAAAATGGTCCACTTTACAATGATATAGAATGATGTAGAAGAAGAATATATACTAGACCATAACCCCAAATTTGATACAACCACCTAATGATGAACCTAGACCTCCCAACACTGCCTCTTCAACCCTTGGCAGATAGACACTAGTACAATTTTTAAAATAATGTATTTACAATGACTAAGTACAATGATACCTTTACAATGATTGTATGCAGTGCTGCCCACTTGAAGACTTCATATGATGAAATTCTTGATGTTGTTATGCACTTTGGTTGCTTCTCTTGCCATGCTACCATCTGATGCACCTTTCTTTGCTTTTCTGCTGTAGAAATTCTGGTCCTTTGCAACCCTTGACAACACATGATCTAGATTTTTCTTGCCTTCTAGGAGATCGATATTGAATCTGGTGTATCTCTATCATTTCAGATTCTCAATATCTGATTTTTGGTCCTGTAGTAGTCCTCTGAGTCATATTTCCAATGACATAGGTCTGACCCAATTTGGATTCTTGAAGAGAGATTTATACCCAATCTCTCACAATGCCCTAATTATTGACTTTTTCAGCAGAGTGCACTTGTATGGCATGCCACGTGTCACTGTTTTTTCATTTGGTTCTGAAATTGATAGAGAGAAAATTAAAGACTATGCAATAACTGTCACTGTTTACAAAATTCCAATTCGATACTCAGAGAGAGAGTTATGACGAATTTACCAAGGTCACTTCTTTGAGATGAATTTCAGGAGCTTGCAAAACCCTCACTTACCCCAGTCCTTATCTCCAAAAATGTTTGTGCCTTGATTTGAAATTTTTACTACAACTTCTCGGGATTTTGGCTTAGCACTCTTAAACATTTCAGCTTGAACCAAATAAGCTTGTTGAAATGAAAAATTCCAATATGACCTGTTTCATATGGCCGAATCCCTTGCATAAGGAGGAAATGAAGATCACAATTTATATGAATGCTTAAGTTGAGAGGGGCTTCAAAAAGTGAACATGGGAGGGATTTTAGGAGCATAAAAAATATTAATTATGACTTTTCAAGGACCCATGCCCCAACCCCATGGGGTTTATGCCATTAACTAGGGGTACAAACTTCAAACATGAATATCTCTCAAACCGTGAAGAATTACATGGCGTGCCATAAATCAATGGAAACATATCGACAAGTAGAAACCATCAAAAGAATTATTGACCCAGAATGTATTAATTTGGTAAGTCAAAATTTCCATGCAATATTGGGTTAGCCCTATGTGCTGCTTGGGTTGACATCAATGACAACCGCTGATCAACAACCTCTACTTGCTATCTTCGCCAAATCTGGCATGATTTCATGAATGAAAGCTGAATACCCATTCTCAATTCTTCTATTTGAAATTACACTGTGAGGGTCATAAGCCCAACTTTCCCCTAATAGCATATGCATCTCATCTAACATTTTAGTAACCTCCTCAAATGCCTGTCTCATATTGACTATGAAAGGGCCTACAGTCATGGGTAATTTGTACATATGCCCATTTTTCGTGGGCACAAAGTGAACCTGATCAACATTTAGACTCTATCGAATAAACTCCAAGGCAAATAACCTCATAGCTACAAACGTTGGAAGTTTGTAAAGCTCAATACTTGCTCCATATAGCCTAATTTCAGAGTAATCCTAAAAAACAAACTAATCTCCAAATTTGCAAGTTTCTCTTAGATGTAAATACTCCTGAGATTTAGGTAAAAAACAAGGTGGAGGAACTCCATTCAAGATTTTTTATGCAACTAACATGAAATAACTGGCGAAATCAAACAACCCAGCTTCATTTTGATCTCTTCTTACTACATCTGTCTAGAACACTGTTGATTGCCTTTTCTTGTTTACATCCATAATATTCAGACCTAAATGCATGAACTCTTCCACATTTTGATATAAGAACAAGTAGACAATTAATGAAGGAAATTTAAAAGAACCTATTAATGAAAGGCTCATTAGCTATGAATTAACTACCTCCTGCCAATATGATGGAATATCCAGCACTGTTCCTGATTTCATCATCATGGAAAACATCCCCAAGACTGATTTATGCACTACATTGTCATCATCTTTGCCCTGAATGTTTAAAATGCTGCTTAATATTGATCGAATTTCTGCATCAAAAATATCCATAGCGAACTCTTTGCTGTCCGGTTGAAATTGCTTCATGTTTGGCTTCAAGAAGTATATGAATTGATTAAAATTTTCACGTACAAGATTATCATAATAGGTTGCCAGGGAATTGTCGAAGAACTGAACAGATGACTCTGACTCAAGATAGCAAAGGGCTTCACAGATTAGCTGGGTAGACACTTGCAAAACATTCTCTCCCTGACAATTCATAACAAAGCGTTTCCTAGGGTACATGACTGACACCAACCAATAGATAAATTCAGGAAAAAGGTGGGTTTTTGGGATACATGAAGAGAGTATTCTAGACTTGACCATGGTAGTAAAAATAGGGGAGGCTTTGTCACTTAGGATGACTTGTTGATAAAATGGAAGATAAATTATGGAACAAAGAGTATCTTGAATACCCCCCTCAGTGTCCATGAGAGGGATATGACTAGCTGAACCCGACAAAGATGAATGCTTAGCCATGATTGAAAATTAACGTAAATAATAACTCACAGGGTGGTCAATTCTACTAGGTTGACAGGAAACTTAAAACAGGATGGAGAGCAAACTAATCAAAAAATATTTTGAAAAAACAATGCTAATTTTGTTTAAATAGGTGGCGTGGCTTCGAAATTTAATGCTGAAATGACGTGCCAACATGTCATTGATCCGATGTGGAACACAGCTGTGAACAACTCAGCGTCCTGCGTCATTGCGAGGGCTCTCAAGGTACGGGGGAAAATTTTCGTTGGTTCCCCCACAATGAATCTTCACCGTTCATCTATGTTGTCCTCACAGTCAATCGAGTCAACTGTGGAGGCACTCATTTAATTAACTTGTGCGCTGATTGTGCTCGCGGGTTCAACCTTTTGTTGAAAATTGAAACTATCGACGCTTTCCACCCAACAAAATGTTTGATGTTTAAACATAAATGCGGAACCCACTTTCATAAAGTTCATCAACATAATGCTTTTTTATGTTAAAGTATAAGAATTTTAATACTTTAACATTTTTACAACAATTTTTTTTTATTTTTTTTTTTCAAAAATTGAAAATAAAAAGGATATGCAGATGATCCACAACAGTTCCTATTGGCCTAAACATAGGCTTTGATCAATGTATTAAAAATGTAGAATTCAAATATACTTGATCCTTCTAACGAATCATAGAATGATTTAATAATTTAATTTCAAATCTCTGACACTGTGATGTAAAGACACAAGAAGGTAGAATTAAAATATACTTGATCCTTCTAACAACTCATAGCATGATTTTATGTTTTAATTGCAAATCTCTGACACTATGATGTAAATCCGCAAGAAGGCCCATTGCATTCAAAATTATTCTGTATTATAAGAATATACTTCAATTCAAGAAAATTCACTTTAAGCCTAGGACCAAGAATGCAACCACTATGATGTAAACCCACAAGAAGGCCCATCGCATTCAAAATTATTCTATATTATAAGAATATACTTCATTTCAAAGAATTTCACTTTAAGCCTAGGACCAAGAATGCAACCAAAGGTACCCTTAGCAGTCATACACCTTGAAAAATGACTATGGGTTCCCAAGATAAACTTGATATTGTTGCAAAATGAACATGGTTGCCCAAGGTAAACTTGATTTGTACTATGGTACATTTTGAAATATTTTTGAGGAAATTGTGCTTTCTATAATGTGTAGTTCAAAGATACAATAAGCTTGTCATTATGATGCTCTTAAGAAGTAGTTATATACACATAATTAAGCACACTTGTCCATGGCTCCCTCACAAACATGTGAGTACCATTTTACCCAATTTGAAACTTTTGGCCATTTACCAACCGAAATCACCATGCAAAAAATATATTTTACCTCTAACAAATAGTTTTGTAGCATCAAATGTGAAATTTTTATCTATTCTTGCAACTGGAAAGTATTCTTCTTATTCTTCTAACTTTAAATTTAATTACGCATTTTATTTGCTATGACAAACAACGAATAAAATCACAACTGCAATTTTCGCCATAAAAATTATGTGGAAAATAAAATACTGAAAAGTGAGAAATTCTAGCACACACACAAGAATTTTGACACAGTATGAGTCTCTTTGTACTGTGATTTTATGAAGGATTTGTACTGCTCAAGGTCAAGACTCATGCCTTTGAACCAACACTCCCCATGGTTTGGTATCCTTGTGCCAAGGGAGATGGCATCAAATGAAAATGTGAAATCAATCCCTGCAATGGTGGCTTTTTCTCCCTTCAGGTTGGTGGAAAACAAATTTGTCAGCTCCTCATGATAACCTACTTCCTCCACCCTTTGACAAAACCCTAGGCAGTTAACATCTTCAAAAAAATTTCTAATGAAGGGTGAGAAAATGATTTCATTGTAGTTTGAGGGCTCATACCTCAGTATCTTTCCCCCTTTTTGTTGTCTTCTCTTCTATGATGGTGTGTTATCTCCTTCCCTGATTTGAAAACCCTAGATGATGGGAAGGGAAAAACAGGGAAATGTGAGTGAAGGGAATGAAATGAGGGAATTAGCGAAGGGAGATAAGGGTAGAAAAATTGAGGGAGAGGGGAAGGGATATTAGGAATGTTGAGGGAGAAAAATTAAGCTAAATGAGTGAAGGGAGTGAGCTAGGAAATTCAAACATAGTCCTAGCTAGGAAAATGGCTCAATTTGGCAAAAGAAGGCTAGGGTTTGTAGGGATATGTTGCAAAAATGATGGGAAATGTTTTGTGAGGTATGGGAATGGTGTTTAAATAGCTAATAGTGGTGTAGTAGGGTTTCACATCATCAATTGATCATTTCACAACCAAATGCATGAAATTTTTATGAAACCCTAGGGAAATAAGCTAGTTATCATTTCTTTGTTTGCATGGAAGGGAGGGCATGAAGATGTATGTACTTACTTGTTAAGATGATTTGGAGAGTGAAAACCCTGAATGGAAGCTGAGATTCTGAATTTTGGTGATTTTTGAGCATGATTGGGAAACTTTTCCCTGTGCAGAATGCAGTTCGTAGATGCGCAATGCAGTTCAAGGATGGGCAGCGCCTCCAGAGGATGCGTAGCACCTCCAATTTTTTGCCTTTTGGAGCTGTAAAAATGTTTTTTTCTCACCAAATGGAGCAAATGAAATGTTTTTATGAATTCTTGGCCCTTTTATAACCATGGGATAGCTTTCTTTAACTGATAATGGGCCTCACATGTCTCTTTTTGAAGCATGACTTTATTTCTTCTTTTTGACTTCACAACCTTGGACATTTGTAATCTGAACTTTTTGAATCTTCCTTGGAACATTTGAACTACAGCTTTAGAAATCTAAAGTACTTATTACATTTAGAAACATAACATTACATTTAAAATTTAAAATTTATTGAAAAAACTTGCTTTATTACCACTCTTCCAATTTTCCGGATTTTATGCATGAAATGGCAGTTTGGTGACCTTGAAACCCTAATGACCTAATGGAGACTCTGAACTAAATGAGATCATGGTAATGATCAATAAAATTATGATGAAAATATCTTAATAATGATATACTCATCTTATTTGATTATATGAACTAGCAATTTAAAATATTGGAAGGAGTGGAAAATAATCCTAAGCCTAATGCCCAGTGACCAAATTTTTTTCTTGAAGACCTAGTGAAATGACAAAAAATTAACTATGAGACCCTAACAAGACATGATAAAATTCCATCTGATCACTGGTGATAGGATGAAAAGACTAATACTAACAGACTGAATGATGCACTGGTCTAAGTAAAGTTTCTGAAGATTTATCTAGATAAAAGTTCACTAGGCATACGCAAGTTTCTTTAAAGAAAGTTGCGTACATACACTAGTTGGATTAAGTAAAGTTTTGTATATAAATCAGTAAAGTAAAGAAAATATTGTGTGATTTTTTAAATGCGGTTCCCCCCCCCCCCCCCCCCCCCCCCCCCTTAGTATTTTTCCCAACAAAATGATCACCCTTTTTTGAGGGACCATTGCCTGATTCACTTGGGGATATGGAGTCAAGGATAATAATGAAGAAGAATTCAGTTTCTTGTTCAAGGAGGCCTAGAAAGTCAACTTTGTCGAATGTTAGAGGAAAGAGAAGAAACGTGACTTTGAATCATTTATACTTCACACAAATGGTGCAATCCTATCAAGATAACATGATCTCTAGGACATTTCATTCATCTAACAATAGCCCATACATAGAATAAGCTAAATAGACACATAATTCCACACTTCATGTATGCACCAATTAGCCCTAATTATAGAGAAATCCAATTATATGCAGCAACAAGAAAAATAACATAAAATTTTCACTCACAATGTTAGAGAGTATATCCAACCAACACCACATTTGCAAATAAGAAGCTCCAAGATAGAAATAGCCTAAATCCATACATCAAAAGTCATCCATCATCCAAAAATAGTATTTTCACTCACAATGTTAGAGAGTATATCCAACCAACATCAAATTTTCAAATAAGAAGCTACAAGATAGGAATAGCCTAAATCCACACATCAAAGTTCATCTATCATCCAAAAATAGTCTGCCAAGGATAAATGGGAAGATCTCTAAAGATAGAGAAATCCGAAGTCAAGTGATGATACAAATGAATCCAAATAACTCCTATTTATACATCTCTTAGGATTTCAATTTATCTGATGAGCCTACATTATCCCCTAAAAATAAAATAATGTGCAAATAAACAAACTTTTGGTGACAAGCCCACCAAACTAGCTCATAAATGAAATAATAAGCCTCTCAGTAGGTCCAATAATAATATGCGCATGTCTTGGGGCCCTCCAAAAGCCCTGATAATGTTCATAAGTGCCATAATGATGAATAAAATCCTCAAAATGTGAAGGAAAATGTGGTGGCACCTTGTTCTCCAATTAGTAGACATATGGTGCTCCCAATGGGTGTGGGGACACATCAATGACCCCATAGGTTTCTATAAGAGTAAAAAATGCTTGTATATCATCTGTAAGGGCTCAATTGATGGAATTAACACTGAAATGCCATTTTACAAGTCATTGGACACCTTCAAAGTGTGTGGTGCTCTTGTGGGGACTGTTGGTCATAAGGTAGCAAGTGCATCATGCTATAGGGTAAAATGCTTGGGTTGTTGGTTATCATATATCCCTCTCAGGGCTTTTCGGTGTCCGAGGAAGATGGTAATATTAGCTGTACAGTTCACAAAGATGGCATATATATGTTCATATTAACTTAAAAAAATTTGACAGAATGCGATAGAAAATTACCTCTTTGACGATCTTAGAGTCCCTTGGAGAGCACTAGGCAGCGAAGCAAGAGTCCTTCTTCACCGGCTCCAAATCTTAGTCCTGTAATCAATCAAAGCACTCGTGTAATTTCTAACACAACATATATCCTATCAATTAAGACAATATATAATGAACATCTAGATTATACTCATCTGAGCCATTCATATCATACTATGTAAATATTCAAACAATAATGACAATATTAAGCATCGAATGGACAAAACAAATACAGTTCTATTGATTTTAAAAGAAGGAGGATTACAACTGTCGGTTGTACCAAGCCCTCTTCAGCCTTCCAATCTCTCTATCCCTCAAGTAGTGAAGTCTTAGCCAAGAAGCTCTCTAGGAACCTCTTTGACTCTTGGCCTTCACACTATAACACTATTCTCTACTTCACAAGTATTTAGAACATTAGCAATCCTTTGACCTTCAACTAAGAGCCTTCAGCTCCTTTTTATAGGAGAGGGAGAAAGTCGTTGTTGCCTTTCTCTTTCCACTAGTTTGTAATAGAAAAAACTAAGATGTTTCTTTAATCTCTATGCTTTTTCCTCCTTGGGAGTTCAATATTTTATGGTAGTGACCAATAATGAATTGGTGCTTTGCAGTTTCCTTTGTGAACTGACTCTCTTGTGAGGGAAAGCCTAAGATTCAAATCATTCTCTACGCGTTTTTCCCATTTCAAACTCAAAAAACGGGTAACATTGCCCTCTAGTGTAAACAAAGCGTTTCCCTAGCCACTAACGCGGCACATTTACTGGTGTCATGCGTTATAACGCTCTTTTTTTGTTATAGAAATGCATTACCTTGGCTGAAATAGGTTTAATTTAGGTTCTTTTATTCCTTCCATATTTGTCTTCTCCTCTGAGCTGATGAGGAGGTATTTTTTCCTGTAACAGATGCCCCCTAAAGTGTGAGGTCAGAGATGAAGACGATGGCCGAAATACTTTATAATTTGTGTAGAGATAAAGAGATTGAAAGACTGAGGAAAACCTGAAACAACAACATATGTCAGAAAATATAGTATCTGCCTTGAGTCAGGCATTCCCATGCTTAGTAGCTTAAACAACATGATTTCTCTGGAATATAGATATGAAGAATCTGTCCACCGATAAGCACAATGTGGAAGTGTTTATCATAACAGGATCAGGCTGAAGAAGCTATCTCCATAAACAATATCGCAAGTTGGGGAAGGAAACACAACTTTAATGATGTAGCCTTTGCCCCAAGGTATTGACTGCCGATTCACTTAAACTGCATATTACTCAACATGTGAATGAAGGATTTGTCATAGAACATGTGATAAATCGTCTGATTACCAGTCGATAATGAAAACTGTTAACAGATGTGAAGGCGGCCACCGATAATGATGATGGTCCCTAAGATGCACAGTACAATCTAGCGAGTGTGAAAAATGAGTTGAAGTCAAACACTCATAGAATCATTCGACCAGGAGCCAATGATGAATACCCCTAATCAAACACAAGACTACCTGCCACTGATGTCTGCAAATATCTGGGTACTGATGGGTCTCTGGATCAACTTCCTAGATAAGATGTTGAAGTCGATAGGAAGAGATCTGTTGAAAGGTAGGCACCGAGGCGTCCTACATCAGTCAACACAAAACGGAAACCAACTGATGTGTGTTTTGATTAGAGATATCATGAGAAATGGGGATGTCGCAACGACAAATACTATGGCATAAGAGAATTAGTTGATAAATGTGAATTAGATAGCGAGATCTCGCTAACAACAATAAGGTACTTAGCGGTATAATTAGTAAGTAGCTGATCAAAGACCAAAGAGTGTGTTAGGATTTTACCGGTGCAGGGACATTGGGAAATGAAGGCTAATACTCATAGATGGTAGGGTTCGGCTAACTGCGAAAGAGTTTTCTGGGAAGTGCCATGTTCAAGAATTTTGCTACCAAATCGACCTTTTCTGAAATGTAACAGAGGTAGTATCCATTTTTTCCAAATTTTTTCCCGTTTGATTAAGTTTAACGATTCTATACGAGTAAACTCGGTGAATTTTTCATATTTAGAGAGTCTGAAAAATGTAAGAAAAGACAACTCTGTGCCCCGTCTGATTAGGTTTAACGAGTCCAGACGAGTAAACTCAGTGAATTTTTCATGTTTAGAGAGTCTGAAAAATATCATAAAAGACAACTCCATTGGGGTACCTTTGTCATGTCTTGATAACCGGGCATGGCAAAGGGATAATAGTAAGCTCGAAACAGTTCATTTTCCGTGAGTTAGTCCTTTGAAGCCGGAAAAGTGAGAAATCTATGTTCGATGGATGTCTACCTCATTTTGTTATGAGTACGAGGAGATAGATTAAACTCAATACTCTTTGTGAAATTTTAATGAGTTCAACAAAGAAAAACTCGGTGCCCTCCATGAAATTTTAATGAGTCAAGCGGAGAAAACTCAGTTACTTTTTCAGTTTAAAGAGCTTTGAAAAAGAGAAAATAATGGCTCCTTAATTTCTGTCGTGGTATTTTAACGAGCCCGACAAAGGTGACTTGGGGTTTTTTCAGTTTTATGAGCAAGAAAAAGATTCCTAAAAATAAAGCTCAGTGCGTCTTCATAGTTTTAACGAGTCTGAAGAAGAAAACTCTAGGTTTTTCAGATTAATGAGCAAGAAAAAGACCATACAAAAAGAACACTCGATATCAACTTCATATAAGTTTAACAAGTCCGAAGAAGGAAACTCGAGGTTTTTTGGATTAACGAGCAAGAAAAATACCGTAAAAAGAATGCTCGAAATAACATGAGTATGTCTGCATATAAATCTTGATTTCGTGCTCAACGATAGAAGGGTCTATGCTGGGAATTTCGTCATAAGACCAAGCAAACACATTGCGGAATTCCTTGAAAAGGGATGTGAAGCACGCAATTTCCTCAGGATTGCAGTTGGCTCCAATTTGAATATTTTCCACGATACCCGTTTTGACCGAGATATCAATGAGCATTGTCTTAGAAATATTACCCATGTTCCCTTCTGAATCGATAGTTTGAACAGTCGTATAATGGGAGGGAACTATCTCAGGTTGGTCAAAGGATGGGATTTCTATTTTTATCGCCTCCGAGTCAATCATCGAAGCGCGATTGTGAAATTCTCCCCAAGTTCGTTCTTCTAGAGACATGATCTCTCGAATAGTTTCGTCTGTAGGCAAGACTTCATTGAGGAGATCCTTAGAGAGAACTGTGATGGGTGGGAGGTTTGTACTGTTGGTTGAAACCATAGTATTAGAGGGTTCAGATGCAGTTTGGATGGCTTGGTAAGCCAACTCGGCTGGTGAGAGCGGCATATGATATCCTTAGGAATCAATGTCTGAAAGTGCCGGAATGATCCATGGGTCGATAGAGCCATCCAAAGTGGTGGATATCATTGCAACCGTGTTTGGGATCTGTGGTGGTGGGAGAGGAAAACAACCCAGTAGGGAAGATGCCTTCAAAATACCGGTACCGATACTGACGTAAGAGTCAGGGAAGCCTCCTATTAGGGGTACAGGCTACTTGGTAACGTGGCATAATCAGGGGTGCAGAAGGATAGCTAATCCACTGTGACTATTTTTCCATCCAATAGAAATAGGATGAGTCGGAAAACTGAAGACACAATGGAATTCATGGTATAAGACCAACTACGACCAAGCAATAGATTATAGTCTAGATGGCGCTCTACGACTTCAACGTCCACGTTTACCGTTTTCCCACTCAGAGTGATGGGAAAGCTAGAAAGGTATCCTTTTGGGAGGAACTTGTGACCATCGAAAGCTTTGAGGGAATTCGATGGCGGGGTGAGGGTAGGAGAACCTAAATTGAGCCAACAAGCTTGTGACATAACGCAGGTCGAAGCACCTTTGTCTATGACAGTGCGATGGATTGGTCTCCCTTTCGACACAACCTGCACCTAGAATGCGAGTTGGTGTGAGAGGCGAGGTTTAGCCTTTTCCATATCAAAGATAGTTAGCATGGAATCTTGGGGGTCTATTCCACCAATGGCCGAAAGCAAGGCTTTCCTTTGTGCTGGACAGGTTTGTAATACTTCGAGAGCAGACATGGATGACGGTGCCTGCGCCAAATATTCTACAATGTTGTAGTTTTGGGATACACATGTAGAGGTGTTATGAGTCATGCGTCGAAGTGTCCCTTTGGGGGGACGAATCACGGTTTCAACAGTAGGCCGTTTGATATACAAATCGTTGGGCAGCGGTGGATTTGAACTAGTTCCAGGTTCTTGAGCATCTATGGTAGGATTTCCATAAATCTTGGCTCGAGTTTGAAGTTCCACACTTTCAATGCCATAAATGGCAGATGGTCCTTCGCTGTAAGGATGTGAACCACCATTGCCCCGTTGATGGGGTTGTGGCGGATTTTCAACCATGTGTTGATGTTGCTATTGTTGATTTGGGAAAGGATTATGAAGAACGGTAGGTGTTCACCAAGAATCCTTGTTGGCATCGGTGGATTCCTGCAGCCGAGGACATTTGTATGTCAAGTGGTCCTCTGCACAGATATTGCAAGGAAATTTCATGGGTTTATCCTTCCCTTTGTCATTTTTGGCAGCATTTTTCTGATTAGGGTTATTCTGATTATCTGACTACTCTTCCAAAGAAGACGTCTTTTTCTTGTTCTTCTTATTTTTCCCGCTAGGTTTTTGTGAGGTTTGGACAGAATTCACCTCAGCGGTAGGAAGAGTATTCGTTTGGTGAGGGGCGGTGGTAGCCGAAGATGGCTCAGAGGTTTTCCCCCGAGACTGCGTTGTGGCCACACCGGAGATTGTGCCAACGAGACTGTCAGCATGTGCTCTGGTTTTTTGAGTGGCCGGAGGATTTGGGTTACCAGGGGCATGGGGGAGTAGATCGTATAGCATGCCAGATTGTGAATAGATTAAATCCAAATGCTGGGCACGACGAATACATTGATCTTCTGTAACTGCACCAGAAAGGCCAATGTCTTTAGAGATGTGGGGTAAAAGAGACTTGCAAAACCAATTGGCTAAGAGATGATCCGGGATTGGCGTCTTGACTAGCCTCCTCCTACATCTCCATTCATGAATATGATCGAAGATGTGTGTGGCAGTTTCTTAGCACAGCGAGGTTAACAATTCCGTTCCTGTTTCAAATCTAATTGGCAATTGGAAGTTCTTTAGGAACTCCGTCGCTAAAGCGCCAAAATTATTGATGGCGGCGCATGGCAATTCAATGTACCACTTGGCGGCATTGCCTGTAAGGGTGCAGGGAAATAGTTGAAGCCGGACACTATCATCCACCATGGAATTGGATATAGACCATAGATGAAAGGTAGTGATGTGTGCGGCTGGGTCGTCCCCTTGTTTCCCGTCGAACTTTGGGATGTCAGAAGGAATCTTATGTGGTATTGGAGGCCAAAGCGGTTTGTGATTGATGGGGTCGTTAGTCAGTTTATGGATATCAGGAATTTCCAAAGCTGCCAAAAATGACAATTGTGGATTTTCCCCCTAATCTAACCAAGGAAGTATGGGCTGACTACTTAGACCATAGGGTCCACCCATCAACGTGTTACCAGGAGGATAAGTCAGAATTTGATAAAAACTTCCTATAGGTGGAGGAGTAGGGACATATTGTTGCTGTCCATAGGGAATATTGTATTGCGAGGCAACCGGTTGGTTTCCCCCAGTATAAAAGTGCCCTCCCATTCCAGATGGAGGTTGGGGTTGGTTAGTCCAAATGGATGCAATAGAGTTACCTAGAGGCATGCTAATACTTGCATAGTTTGGCAACGACATAGACCCTACACCTATATTTGCACCACTTAAAGGAAAATTATTGACAATAGGTTGTCCCATTTGTCCTAAGGATTGCAGGGGAAGCAAAATTTCCCCTGCTACCTACATGCTGGTAACACTGCCCCCTAGTATAGTGGCCAAGAGGTTTGAACTCAGCAAAGGGTTCCAACCGAAAGGGTTGCTAAAAGGCACCGAAGTAGTCATACTCGTGGGAGGAGCTACCGTGGGTCCCAACGTGGTCACAGTACAAGTAGATGCCAAAGGATTCGGTAAGCTACTGACAGTTGTGATGACCGTAGGGCTGGGAGTAGGTATATGTTGA
Source organism: Pinus albicaulis (assembly GCA_034641835.2). Lineage (NCBI taxonomy): Eukaryota > Viridiplantae > Streptophyta > Pinopsida > Pinales > Pinaceae > Pinus > Pinus albicaulis. The sequence goes on along the minus strand of CM076574.1, from coordinate 817,999,057 downwards.
CTACTGGGGTTACCCAGTGATGGCATAGAACTAACCACCAGTGAGGAGGATGGTGGAAAACCTAGGATGGTTGCCATTGGCATCGACCCAGTGGATGCTGGTGGTGAAATGGATGTTTGTGCGGCCGAAGACATATCTTGGTGTGATGGAATCTGAATTATCACAGGCCCCGACGGATCAGTGAGTGGAGGATTGTAATGAGGTACAACCCCTTTAGTGAAAGGGTCCTTCGAAAATTCCGGATGATATGAGGCTATGTGAAAATCAAGATTAGTCAAAGGAGACTACTCTTCCATAGAAGGCACGGGTTCAGCAAGGTTCAGTTCTTCCTCAATAGTGAGAGGAGGTAGACCTTGTTGTCGTCGGGACAGACGACGTGGGTCGGAGGACGCCATGGTGACCAGTTTAATTTTAACAAATTTTAATAAATTGTGATGTATTATGAAGTCTCAATGACAGTAACCACACACCTAAAAAATAAAAAATGACTCTCTAAAATCAATCAGAAAGCAGCCAGAATAGGGTGCCCTGTCTGAGTACTACTGTTTGCTGGTGATGAAATCTAGTATCACAATAGTATACAGAGAGGGTTGGTCGAAAGTACAGTTACGGTCACTCTAGAGCTTCGCCTGAACCTCAGATGATAGGTGTAAGCACTCTCGTGAAGACGAGTACCCTCCTAAAGACCAAAGACAGAGTGGGTCCGTCTATTTCAGGTACTAGGACAACCCGTCCCAGTCACCTTGTGTAAGTCCCTAAAAAGTATGGCCACTAAAGATACCTCAAATCAAAGAAATCATTAGGGGGGTCCACGGTCAAGGACAGTGTGCTATATGGGAAGAATACCTAGATCCCCAATCTAGTTTCGACATCCCCGAAGGGAACCCCAATATATAACACACCCACTAGATGCAGTCGAAGGCAGGCTACCTTATTGTGCACCCAAGTGTTGTCTCGCGCTAAGCTCCGGTAAAGGAACGGTCCCGATAATATGAGTGCAGTAGGATTTCGGTCGTTAATGACTCTAGTTTCAAGTTTTGAGATCTTGGGTGATTTTCTCACTATTCCTAACCCAAGATCCTAGCCTGAACTACTGTTTGTGTGAGCTCAAAAAAGATTAATGTGATTGATTTTATTATCGCTTGATTCTTAGTGTACTTGATTATTAGTCTTGCGGAGGGGGAGTGGACATATGAAATGTAATGAGACTCTGACTCAAGAAACCATGCAAAACATGCTCTAAATGTTTAATTCGATGAAGAGTATTTCTACAAGGAGAGGTTTCTTTTCAACATCCATGCACTAACATTCAAATAACACAGTTCGACTTTAAAGATTCAGACTTCTATCTACCTCTTCTTAACAGTCTATGAACCAAAAATTTTAGAATTAACTCAGCTAGATATAGAAAAAACTAAAAAAAAAATTCTTCTCTAAAAAGTAAATTCTTTTGACACTAACTTTTCAAACAAGAGCAAACAAACAGAAATACCAGCTTAGTAAACAAGCACAGGGATTCAGTCAAGGAGATATACTGATGGCCAAAAAATTATGCAGCTAAAACACAATCACAACAGTGAACAACAAGTTTTGGCTGAGTAACGCACTGTCTCTGAGTAAAGACAACGTTAATCCAGAGACTAACGCACTGTATTTAAGCAGATTCGGCATTATAACACACTGGAAAACCTACAGGGGTAGCGTTAGCCAGGGAAAAATTCTTCAGATGGTCAAACAGAAATAGGATTGAACTCTGCGAGCTTTTGAAATGTCTACAGGGCATAAGTACTGGTCGGAAGGATTTGTGAACAGAGGAGAGAAGAAAGGAGGAAAGAAATAGTCCGGAAACTTTGGGGAAATTCCCCAACGGAGTCGCTAATTCTGCTATAGGGTAAAATGCTTGGGTTGTTGGTTATCGTATATCCCTCTTAGGGCTTTCTGGTGCCCGAGGAAGATGATAAGATTAGTTGTACATTTCACAAAGATGGCATATATATGTTCATATTAACTTAAAACAACTTGACAGAATGCGATAGAAAATTACCTCTTTGACGATCTTGGAGTCCCTTGGAGAGCACTATGCAGCGAAGCAAGAGTCATTCTTCATCGGCTCCAAATATTAGTCCTGCAATCAATCAAAGCACTCGTGTAATTTCTAACACAACATATATCCTATCAATTAAGCCAATATATAATGAACATCTAGATTATACTCATCTGAGTCATTCATATCATACTATGTAAATATTCAAACAATAATGAAAATATTAAGCATCGAATGGACAAAACAGATACAGTTCTATTGATTTTAAAAGGAGGAGGATTACAACCGTCGGTTGTACCAAGCCCTCCTTAGCCTTCCAATCTCTCTATCCCTCAATTAGTGAAGTCTTAGTCAACAAGCTCTCTAGGAACCTCTTTGACTCTTGGCCTTCACACTATAACACTATTCTCTACTTCACAAGTATTCAGAACATTAGCAATCCTTCGACCTTCAACTAAGAGCCTTTAGCTCATTTTTATAGGAGAGGGAGAGAGCCATTGTTGCCTTTCTCTTTCCACTAGTTTGGAATAGAAAAAACTAAGATGTTTCTTTAATCTCTATGCTTTTTCCTCCTTGGGAGTTCAGTCTTTTATGGCAGTGACCAATAATGAATTGGTGCTTTGCAGTTTCCTTTGTGAACTGACTCTCTTGTGAGGTAAAGCTGGAGATTCAAATCATTCTCTGTGCATTTTTCCCATTTCAAACTCAAAACATGGGTAATGCTGCCCTCTAGTGTAAACAGATCATTTCCCTAGCCACTAACGCGGCACATTTACTGGTCTCATGCGTTATAACGCTCTTGTTTTGTTATAGAAAGGCATTACCTTGGCAGAAATAGGTTTAATTTAGGTCTTTACATTCCTTCCATATTTTTCTTCTCCTCTGAGCTGATGAAGAGGTATTTTGACCTATAACACATCATCCTCGTCCCAAAGGTAGATCTATAGTAATCTTTGGACATTGGTGGGGATCCATGGAGTGTTTTATGCTGCTTTGGAGGCCCATTTCTCTGTACACACGCCCTACATGTTCTAGTGTAGCCATCTTGGAGGTTAGGACCCCATATAGGGAGACCAAACACAAATGGATACCATCCACAATCCTGTATAAGATCCAATGCATCCCCTAGACTTCTAGTAAAACAAGTCATTAGATTAATCGTATAGGAGAAATTACAAGTCATAGATAACAAAGTGGGCACTTCATAATGGCATGCCCTTCTGTAGTGGGCTTTGGCATGTGCTAATGTCTCCAAGATCCAAAGGGGGTTAGCTAGGTACCTTATTAAGTGGTTTCTACCCTTATATGGGATATTATGTCCAAGTTACATCCCTTAAATGGGGGTAGCGAGTGATAAGGAAGTGAAATGGAATATGGAATGAGGGGGGAAGTCCTGGGCCACATATGGGGGCTCAAGGGTAGCTAGAGGAAGGGAAGCCCACACCTGGTTATATAATGTATAGGAGGGAGAAATCGTGGTAGATGAGGTGACCCATCCTTGAATTTTTCCACCCTTATTTATATGCATTTTTTCCTTTTATGAATTTTATTTATTTAACTACTCAGGGATCAAAGGACAAGAGCATGATGTTCAAGATATAGTAGTGATTACCCCTTTTAGGTAGGGCGATTCATTTCCATCTAGTGGTTGGGACAATCATGGGTTCCTGAATGATAAATGATGTAGGAGTACCCTGCAAAACACAGAATCTCCAAAACTCTCATGCACATAAAAATGCATCCAAATAATTTCCCAAATAAAACCAATTCTAAGTCTGGCCAATTTCACACACTATCATTTGCGGAAGCTTGTAACATATGTTCACAACTTTTTATACACAGAATCTTCTCATCATATGGTTCAAAACCATATATCCAACCATCTAATTTTCATGTGATTGAATCCAAACTTCAATACAATCCCAATTTAGAAAACTTCATGCAGAAGCTTATCAAACCATATGATTTAAACCCCAATGCTTATCATTTAGCCATGCGCTCATTTCTCATATATTTTCTAGTTGAAATTAAAATTCCCAATGCCACAAACACACATGTATTATGTCAACTCACCTCATAGGGTCCACCATACCTTACCCAATCGATCACCGGAAATGTGCTTTTGACCAAGCTATGGACTACGCCTTCGTGGCAGTCAACTATACAATGCAGGTTTTAATAGATGCATCAGAAATCTGCACCTCCAATAATGCCTATGCAGATTCATACTGTGCCTTCACCTTATTCAAGCGTTCTTCCATCCAACGCCATTGGAAACGACTCACCCATGGCATTACTATTCTTCAATCAAACTTATCACTCTACCTTTTTTATTCCTCGATTTCTTCAAGACTTCGATTTCTGATTTGCGTTGACACTGGTTTTCAACGGAATTTCACTTGGTTCAAACTAGAAGTTTATCACTTCTTCCTAGCTTGATTCCACAGCTTGGATCGACCTCAATTTGCATCGAAGTGGAATCACTTCATTGTATTAATTCATCCAACAGCATTTTTAACAAACAGAGTTCCTCTCTAACGCAATTTCATTCACCTCCAGCTTTGTATTTAACGTTGCAAATTAATGACCTTTGTGAGGCTCCACTTCTGCAGTTCACACAGAGATTAACGCATTCCACTCACCCATAAATTGACACAATGTGTAAAAATAATCCTTTTGCGAAGGCAAGAACTCCTTCTCTGCTACTGTGACACAACAATTAAAATCGGTTCCAATTGAATTCAAAATAAACAAACAGAGTTTTAAGACAAAAGCCCTGCGTCTTCTTTACCTTCGATCATCACTACATCATATGGGTTCGACTCTCATTACCATGTACCCAATACCAAATGTGACTTGAAATTCGATTTCAATCTTCATATGTGTAACCGATCTTACAAATTCTTTGATTGATAAATAGGATTAATGCACAACACCTTGGTTCTTTGATTTTAATTCCTCGTGCTTCACTCCTGGAATCGAATGAAGCACTCACTGACTTCAAAAATTTGGCCAGCATATATCATGACTGATATCGCTCTAGGTAAATAGAGTATATCGCTCTTAGTAAATGGAGCCAACGTATATCATTGATCTGACTTTCAATGTCGATTTCAATTGCTTCCAGCGTACTCACTGACTTGCGTCCAACGCACTCAATGATTTCAATTCATATCAAAAAGTGTTCAATAACATACATATTAACATGTTGTAAACAAACATATGGTTGTATATCCACCAACAGCGCTCCACTTCTTCGACTCAACTTTCACCGCGTTACTAATTTGATTTCAACGTTGCCCATGCCAACACAATTCTACATTAAAATCAACTCTCTCATTCAATTAATAATTGCAATATCGATCTTTAGTGATATCGATTCCTTCACTGTATGCAGAGTCATAGGTCAGAGCCTAATTTAGATTTTTTTTTCATATACTTATTGAAATCAAGTGTATTCACATAATAAAATTCAACAATGTTCGTATGGCTCAAAAAGTCAAATTCCACATATATGTATATATATATAAAAGCAAACAATTACAAAAATCCTCTTCATCCATGGCTAGATTTTCAATCAATGGCCCTTGTACAAATGCCCGTAGGCTTACAAACTTTGTTGTCCAAACCTCACTTCTAAATCACTTTATTCTTCCTGATCTATTTGGCCTTTGAGGCTCATTAATTTATACAAATTGAATTGAACCACTTTAGGTTAAAATCCCTTTAATCACTCAACAAAGTCCCCAAATATCTCAACACCCCTACAATCTAGATTTTATCCCTAAAATATTGAAACTAAATCTAACTTAGGCTCATAATTAATTCTAAAATATCTCAAGTCTAATTTCTCTCATGTTTTCCAATTATTTGGAAACATTAACAAATCCTCACATATAATTAATTAAAAATATAATTTAATTACTCAAAAATCTCATTAATATTTACATGAAATTAATATCTCCTCACAAACATAAGACCCCTAGTTTAAATAGAATACAAAATATTTTCTTGAGCTAATGCTCCTGCATCAGACTCCCAAGGTTGAAAATTATCATGATCTCTTGATCATGCGTTTAAGTCTTTGTCCACCTAGATCCCACACTTTGTTCTATAACTCATCATCTATATCTGTTGTTTGTTGCTTTTCTCCAGGTCTCCATATCTTATGCTGACTTGCTCCACTCGTTGTACTTTCATAGTCTGTCTCTGTCTTCATTTTGTTGCTACTGCTACTTCTCTTCATTGCTGATGTCTTCCTCTGAGATAATTTCATCATGATCCTTCTGATTAGTTCAATTTCCTTGTCCAATAAATCTTCAGATTGTTGATTTCTTGCTACCTACTGAGCTCTTACTCGCTCAGTTCTTACTGCCAACCAATCATCCATACCCTCTTGTCTTCTGAAACATAAAACTTCTTCTCTGTCTTCTCCTATCAGCAACTTAATTGACTGGTACATTGTGTACTCCTTTCTACTGTCTTCATCCTCTTGTATCTGCAATCCCCAATTTTGAAATTGAGATTTTTCCTGCACTGAATCTTGACTATTCAGCATCATTTCCAGCAACATAAACATCCTCATCCCATGGATTAGAAATTTCCATAGAATTTTCTTCTTCCTTCATTTGACTTCTCAATTGAGTCAAATGTTCTTCAAGACCTACATTCACAAAACACTTGTTAAAACAAAAATCATAAGGCATCAGTGCCATACTTTCCTCTGCCAGCACTTTAGTATGTTGTTCTGAATTCTCCTCCACTATCAACACATCAGTATGTTGATTCTCTCTTCCCAAAGAATTCCCTGAAGAATTCTCAAGACTGACAACTAGTCTTTCTCTCACACCATCTGTCTCCATGATGTCTTTCTTCTCTTGTTCACTGTAGTGAACTCTTTCTTCTGTAATCTCTCTATCATACTCTGAATTTACCAACAAATATTCCAACAATGCAATTTCTCTGTGGCAGTGTTGAAGTATATCATCATCATGTACCATCCCTGCATTCACACATAAACTTTTAGTTTGAAAATTACAAAGTTCAACAGTGTCAACTATTGGCTTATATACCAACTCTTCAAGCTGATCCTCTTCCTCATTCACTAGAAATTCTTATTGTACTATAACGGATTCCAGTACAAAAGCATCATTGCTTCCTTTTTCAGAGTATTTATCTCCTGAAAGATTCTTTTCCATACTTGTGACAGCTTCACAAGATTTTGCATCCTCCTCAGTAAAGCCTATAATCACATCACAATTGTCAGCTATAAAAATACAAGGGTTTACATTATCCAGCTGATCTAGATTTTCCCAATAAATCATCATCTACTCGAGCTCCCTCAGCTCTTATGTTAACTGCATGTTTATCTGTTGATCTCTTTTCTGTTGTAGCCTCTGCCACTTCACTCTCTTCCTCATAAGCCAACCCACTCTCTGGCTTTCCTCTATCCTCATCTTTAGTTTATCAAACTGTTTCCTGATCTCATCTAACTCTTTGTCATATTTTGCATCAGCTAACTGCTGTCTTATGCCATTTTCCTTGGAATATTCTTTCTCCCTCTTTCTACTGTGGCCTCTCTCTGAACCTCCTCTCTCTCCTTTATGACTCTCAGTAGTCATATCCTTCACCATGAGTTTCTCACCCATGAGTTGCACCAAGCCTCTGCAACAGCAAGCTCTCCTGCTGCCACTTACCTCACCAATCCCTTCCTCCGGATCTGGTCTTTTGGTAATCACCGGTCCTCTGCTGGAACCTTTTGAGCATTTCTCCACTTCTCCTTCAAGCTTCTCTCATCTACAACTTTATTCAACCTTTGTTGAATTTTCAGGTTCTACCACTCTTAGAATCCCTTGCTGGACTCCTTCATCACTGTTCTCCAGTTGTGATCTGCTTCTTTCTGCTGAGACTTCTTCAACCTGCTTGTAACCTGAATTCTGCAACCAACCTTCAAACTAGAGTTAAATATCATCTGCAACCTTACCTTCAAGATCCCGTTGATCTTGCTTCACTTCTTCAACTCCACTGCATCTCTGTGTTGCAATCTTCATCGGTTCAAAATCTGACATTTATTCATCACATGCAATTAATTCAATTTAAAAACTTGAATCTTCACACAGAGTTGTTCCCGCTCTGATACCACTTGATGCAAGATTACCCTGCAAAATCCAGAATCTCCCAAACTCTCATGCACATAAAAATGCATCCAAATAATTGCCCAAATAAAACCAATTCTAAGTCTGGCCAATTTCACACACTATCATTTGCGGAAGCTTGTAACATATGTTCACAACTTTTTATACGTGGAAGCTTCTCAACATATGGTTCAAAACCATATATCCAACCATCTACTTTTCATGTGATTGAATCCAAACTTCAATACAATCCAAAATTAGAAAACTTCGTGCAGAAGCTTATCAAACCATATGATTTAAACCCCAATGCTTATCATTTAGCCATGCGCTCATTTCTCATATATTTTCCAGTCGACATTAAAATTACCAACGCCACAAACACACATGTATTATGTCAACTCACCTCATAGGTTCCACCATACCTTACCCAATCGATCACCGGAAATGTGCTTTTGACCAAGCTATGGACTGCGCCTTCATGGCAGTCAACTATACAATGCGGGTTTTAATAGATGCATCAGAAATCTGCACCTCCATTAACGCCTACGTAGATTCATACTGCGCCTTCACCTTATTCAAGCATTCTTCCATCCAATGCCATTGGAAACAACTCACCCATGGCATTACTATTCTTCAATCGAACTTATCACTCTACCTTTGTTATTCCTCGCTTTCTTCAAGACTTCGATTTCTGATTTGCGTTGACACTGGTTTTCAACGGCATTTCACTTGGTTCAAACCAAAATTTTATCACTTCTTCCTAGCTTGATTCCACAGCTTGGATCGACCTCAATTTGCATCGTATTGGAATCACTTCATTGTATTAATTCATCCAACAACGTTTTTAACAAACAGAGTTCCTCTCTAATGCAATTTCATTCACCTCCAGCTTTGTATTTAACGCTGCAAATTAATGACCTTTTTGAGGCTCCACTTCTGCATTTCACACAGATATTAATGCATTCCACTCACCCCTAAATTGACACAACGTGTAAAAATAATCCTTTTACGAAGGCAAGAACTCCTTCTCTGCTAATGTGACACAACAATTAAAATCGGTTCCAATTGAATTCAAAATAAACAAACAAAGTTTTAAGACAAAAGCCCTGCGTCTTCTTTACCTTCGATCATCACTACATCATATGGGTTCGACCCTCATTACCATGTACCCAATACCAAATGTGACTTGAAATTTGATTTCAATCTTCATATGTGTAACCGATCTTACAAATTCTTTGACTGATAAATAGGATTAACACATAGCACCTTGGTTCTTTGATTTTAATTCCTCGTGCTTCACTCCTGGAATCAAATGAAGCACTCACTGACTTCAACAATCTGGCCAACGTATATCATTGATCTGACTTTCAATGTCGATTTCAATTGCTTCCAGCGTACTCACTAACTTGCATCCAACGCACTCAATGATTTCAATTCATATCAAACAATGTTCAATAACATACATATTAACATGTTGTAAACAAACAAATGGTTGTATATCCACCAACAACACTCCACTTCTTCGACTCAACTTTCACCGGGTTACTAATTCGATTTCAACGTTGCCCATGCCAACACAATTCGACATTAAAATCAACTCTCTCATTCAATTAATAATTGCAATATCGATGTTTAGTGATATTGATTCCTTCACTGTATGCAGAGTCATAGTTCAGAGCCTAATTCAGAGTTTTTTTTCATATACTTATTGAATTCAAGCGCATTCACATAATAAAATTCAACAATGCTCGTATGGCTCAAAAATTCAAATTCCACATATATGTATATATCTATAAAAGAAAACAATTACAAAAATCCTCTTCATCCATGGCCAGATTTTTAATCAATGGCCCTTGTACAAATGCCCGTAGGCTTACAAACTTTGTTGTCTAAACATCACTTCTAAATCACTTTATTCTTCCTGATCTATTTGGCCTTTGAGGCTCATTAATTTATACAAATTGAATTGAACCAATTTAGGTTCAAATCCCTTTAATCACTCAACAAAGTCCCCAAATATCTCAACACCCCTACAATCTAGATTTTATCCCTAAAATCTTGAAACTAAATCTAACTTAGGCTCATAATTAATTCTAAAATATATCAAGTCTAATTTCTCTCATGTTTTCCAATTATTTGGAAACATTAAAAAATCCTCACATATAATTAATTAAAAATATAATTTAATCACTCAAAAATCTCATTAATATTTACATGAAATTAATATTTCCTCACAAACATAAGACCCCTAGTTTAAATAGAATACAAAATATTTTCCCGATCTAATGCTCCTGCATAAATAAAGGAGGCTCATATAAGGCCTATGGAACCAAGGTGATGACCATGAGTATGGGGTAGAGCTCATGTATCGGCTTCCGCCCATGTGCTAATTATTTTTGTCACGACCATATTTTACATTTTGTGGTAAAATTTCCCCTTGAATGTGGCCACTAATGATTATACTTTTTCTTTTAGCCACTTCAACCTCCAGGGAATCATTTCCGGCCTGACCCAAGGTGGGGGAAAGGGGATAAGGAGGCCAACCCTATGTGGACCCAGGTGGGAGAAATGATGAATGGGGGTATACTGAATGGAAAGGGAGTAATATATGTGGATAAAGGAGTGGAACCATGCACCCAAAGTCAGGGTTTCCCAAGTAGTACCACCCTAAAAAAAATGGTCAATAAAGGACTAAGATACAAGGGTAACATCCAGAAGAGATCAAGGGGAAAAGAGCACAAACTAAGCCAACTCTTTCTACCAAATCCCCCCATCAATCCATGCCTAGAGGTGTCCATGATAAGTAAACCCAATAATCAATTACCAAATTAAAAGACATACCTTTAGATTCGAGAGGTCCATCTTCAAACATACGATCAATACGAATGGGTGAGGGACCACATGGATGGCTTAGGTGGCTAAGAAATGGCACAATGAGCTAGTTGAAGGATGGAAGGGGTTGTTGGCTACCAACTGAGGTCCATCATGGAGAAAAAAATTCTTCTAGGGATATCACCCACGAAGTGGTGGGTAACATCTGGCTCCAACTGGGACGTGATCTCTCGAAGAAGTGGTCAAGGCTACTTGAATGGGAGGTCATGAGAACTCCAACAATCTCTTGTTAATCGCAAACTTGTTATATGCACATGTCAACGACCAAAACCACGAGGCAACATGTTTTTTACAGTGTCTTATTATCACCCATGTTTAATGACAGCTCATAAAATCAACAGGTATTAAAAATATGCAATTTTAATCTAAATGTATCTAATCTATTATGAGAAATATCATATGGTATTAGTTCAAATGCAAAAATCATCATGCAATGCATCCTACCCTAACCTACATACGAAGAAACCAATATCAAGTGTAATCAAATAGCTAGTGCAACCAACATGTCATCAAATCAATATAAATGTGCATTCCTATATGATTAATGATGAAGTAAATCCCAAAGTGAATGCAAACCCAAACACATGGAGGAAAATATAGCTTCCATGTGAGGCAATCCGTAAGAGAACGAACATGAGTCACTTTAGAGATGTCGGTCCTCCCCTATAAGTACACACTGGTGGAATGAATGATTATACTTAAAAAACCCTTATCACAGTCATTACTCACAATATTATGCTTTGTAGATGCCACAAGATCATGATGAGAGGGGGAAAAAAGGTGAGGGAAAGAAGGAAAGAAACAACTAGGTTGCTCAAGGTAACGGTAACCTTGGAGAGGGGAGGTTATGGGGAGATGACAACCCTGAGAGTGCACCCAAGGAGGTAAGGTATAGTTTATGAGGGGATATTCCTTGAAACTATACTCAGAGGGGGGAAAGGGTTGATGGATACTATAAATCACATGACAAGGGATGAGGGAATCACTCGTGGAAGGCTTAAGGTGATGAACAAGAGAAAATAAATCATAAGGGTGGTAGGTATGAGGAAGAGTTTTATCAATCCTATCATTATTGGTATAAAAGATAGGGCCATCCCGAAAAGGACAATTAGTTGTCTCTAATTGCTAATTTTCATGCAAGGGAAAATAATAATTCTCCTTCCCAAGGGTATCGATGGATATGCCATTATAAATAATTCCCAGGAGAAAGGGGAAGCCAACCTCAGCCTCATCCTCTTTGTCAGTATCATAGATGGGTGCACAATCAAATGGAGGCCCGAAAACTTTCCATTTTTCCTTTTTGATATAGAAATAATCTTCAATGCTATCTTTCAAGGAGCTCATGGGATCACCACCCTCAAGGTTCTCGAAAGGATATTTTTCAGGAGTGATTCCCTCGAGAGAGGTAAAGTCAACCTCAACTTTACTTTCCATAGCTTTGTCATCCTCAACACACGTGCTCTAAAAATCATCCCATTCATCATGTAGAACCAACAAGGATTCATATTCCTCATATATATCATCAAGGTATCTTCATATTGGTTATTTAACCAACGAGAGCATTCTTCCCTCTTCTCTTGAAGCAAAGTAGCTATGGTATTTGTCACTTGATTTTGGTAATATGCTTCAAGGAGGAGAGAAATAGTAGGGTGTTCTTTATATTCACATTTCATCTTATGAAGATTCACCTCTTCTTCATGCAAATGAAAGAATACTTCATTAGAATTACATTCCCTCACTAACCCTCTACATGACCTACTACATTCACCCATTCTTTCTTACGTGATTTGGAGGCTTAGAGGATCCAACTCTTCATCATCCTCGGAAGAGATATTTAAATTGTCTTTCACCTCTATAACTGACATTTTCTCATCGTCATCGCTTACATTTGATCTTCTTCAATGTCATCGAATTGATTATCCTTTGTAGTACTTTTTGGTTGACTATAAAATTTATCATTGATGGTCGGTGAGAATATTGAAAGCATATGTTAGGAGAGTAAAGTCAAATAGGCGACTAGGATCCACCTCATAGAAACCCTTTATTATGTTGACTTTTGCTCATTGTGACCTATAAAACCTGAGCATCCACCCACACCGGATGTTGTGTAGCTTCCTGAAAGTTGGAGGTTTCTGCAACCTGAGATACCGAATCTTGATATCTTTCAGGATGCCTACACTATATTTTGTCTATCCAAGGAGCTCCGAGAAACTCCTCTGCGTCTCTTAAGGTTTGACGCACTTCCCTATTGGCTCTACCACTAGTAGTGGGAGGTTTAGTGAGGTCCTCCTCATGTCCCTGATACTTCATCTATTGAGAAATCCCTGGATCTCCTACCTCTGAGGAGATTCTGGTACTATGAAAATTTCAACTTCAAATCCGCTGCATTATCTGATATTATTTCTTCTACTTATTATTCAGAAATAAGTTATTTGTAGAAATATCTTTAGTAAATATCGAAATAAATTCAAATGTGGACTTCACAATTACTAAGCATAACAATAAGGAAGTACTAGCACAAGAATGACACAAATATTTCAGACAATTGTCCCCAGAAAAACCCAATGCGAAAAAACTAGTGCAACATATGAGGGTTTCTATTATTCTTCAGCAAAATCTTCTTGTACAGTTTACAATCAGAAGTAACAAAGAGAAATTCTCTATGCTAACACTGGAGAAATTTCTCACAAATTTTATGATGAGAAATGACTGCGGAATGACTCTCATGGGCCTCCTACATTACCTCTCCACTGGCTTTGCGTGAGGACTACGCAAATCTGCATCACCTCTGCATTGTTCAATTCCAACCACTGTGTTGTCCCTTCCTAGCACTGCATCACCTGCTCATGTACCCTAGATTGATGTTGAACCCTATGTCTCTCCTCCACCTACAACTCTTCCTCTGGATCTATTTTCTCTTGTCAAACTTCAACCACTGAGAAAATCTATTTTACTTGGGAAACTGAGTATCTGCATGGGTGTGTTTTCCAAATGACCCTCGAGTATTCCTTTACATTATTCTTGTTGAGATACCAACAGCTGAGATTAGATCTCTAGTCAACGGCTAATATCATAACTTGACTTGATCCATGTTCTCTAGAAGATTCCTTAATTCCCTTTAGTTATTTAATTTCCCTAAGTTTAGACTTAGGGTCTCCATTAAAATAATTAATTATTTTCATAAAACACATTTCGAGTGGAATTTCCACAAACAATTTCTCGGTTCTTTGGAATACATGTGCATAAGCCTCTTCACAAATTTTGAGACTTAGAGCAATTTCAATGCTACCAAAAAAATCAACACTCCCTCTTATTGAAGAAGGTGCTCTAAAAATATGCCTACTGCATACTTCTCTGACCCTGAAGCATCCTCGGTGCTGCTGATATCTGATAACTTGTCCAGTAAGTAGTTGACATAACACAGGTTGAATTCAACGATGGAGACAAAGTAGGAGAACCCAAAGCGAGCCAGTAAGTAGTTGACATAACACAGGTCGAAGCACCTTCGTCTCTGACAGTGCAATGGATTGGTCTCCCTTTCGACACAACTTGCACCTGGAATGTAAGTTGGTGTGAGAGGTGAAGTTTATATTTCTCCATGTCAAAGATGGCTAGAGTAGAATCCTGGGGGTCGATTCCACCAATGGCCAAAACCAGAGATTTCCTTTGCGCTGGAAAAATTTGCAATAATTCGAGTGCAGACGTAGCTGATTGTGCTTGCACCAAATCTTCTACAATATTGTAGTTTTGGGTAGCAAGTGCAGAGGTGTTATGAGTCGTGCGTCGAAGTGTCCCTTTGGGGGGACAAATCGCAGGGTCAGCAACGAGCCTTTCGATATGAAAATTGATGGGTGGCAGTGGATTCGAACTGGTACCAGGTTCTTGAGCATTAATGATAGGATTTCCATAGATTTTGGCTCGTGTTTGGAGTTCAACACTTTCAACACCATAAATGGCGGACAATCATTCACCGAAAGGATGTGTACCACCATTTCCCCTTTGCGGGGGTTGTGGTGGGTTTGCAACCATGTGTTGTTGTTGCTGCTGTGGATTAGGGAAGGGATTATGAAGAATGATAGGTGTCCTCATAGAGTCCTTGTTTATGATAAAATATGTGCATTCCTACAGCTCAGGACATTTATATGTCAAGTGGTCCTCTGCAAAAATTCTACAAGGAAATTTTATGGGTTTTTCCTTCCCTTTTTTGTTCTTAGCAATGTTTTTTTTATTGGGATCATTCTGAGTATCCGATTGCTCTTCCAAAGAAGAGGCCTTTTTCTTGCTCTTGTTGTTCTTGCCACTAGGTTTTTGTGAAAATTGCATATAATTTACCTCAGTGGTAGGAAGAGTAATTGATTGGTTAGTGGTAGTGGCAGCCGAAGATGGCTGGGAGGTTTTCCCACTAGGTTTTTTTATGGCTACACCAGAGATTGCACCAACGAGGTCGTCAGCATGTGCTCCAATTTTTTGAGTAGCAAGAGGATTAAAATTACCGGGAGCATGGGGGAGTAAATCATATAGCCTGCCAGATTGCGAATATATCAGATCTAAATGCTGTGCACGACAAATGGATTGATCTTCTGTGACCACACCAGACAGACAAATGTCCTTAGCTAGGGTTGGTAAGAGTGACTTACAAAACCAGTTGGATAAGAGATGATCCAGCATTGGCACTTTGACCGGCCTCATACTACATCTCCATTCATGAATGTGATCATAGATGTGGGTGGCGGTGTCTTGGCGCATCGAGGTTAAGAGTTCCATGCCGGTTTCGTATCTAATAGGTAATTGGAATTTTTTAAGAAATTTCGTAGCTAAGGTGCCAAAATTGTTGACGACCCCATGTGGTATCTCAATGTACCATTTGGTAGCGTTGCTTGTGAGAGTGCAGGGGACCAGTCGAAGCCGGATACTTTCAGCCACCATGGAGTTAGAAACAGACCATAGATGAAAGGTGGTGACATGCATAGCCAGATCATCCCCTTGTTTCCCATCGAATTTAGGGATGTCAGATGAAATCTTGTGCAGTAATGGAGGCCAGAGTGGGTTGTGGTTGATGGGATCATTGGTCAGTTTTTAGATGTCGGGGATGTCTAGAGTTTCCAAAAATGGAAATTGCGTGTTTTCCCTCGGATCTAGCCAAGGAAGTATTGGCTAACCATTCAGACCATAAGGTTCGCCCATTAATGTGTTACCAATGGGATAAGTATGACTTTTTTGATAAAAGTTCCCTGTGGGTGGGGATGTAGGGGTGTATGGTTGTTGTTCATAGGGTATGTTGTAGTGGGGGGTGAACTATTGGTTTCCCCCACTATAAAATCTACCCCCTTGCCCAAATTTATTTTGGGGTTGGTTTGCCCATGTGGACACGATAGAGCTAGCCAAAGGCATACTACTATTCGCATAGTTAAGCAACGACATAGACCCTACACCAGAAGTTTGATCACTCAAAGGAACAACATTAAAAATGGGCTGTCATGTTTGTCCTAATGAATGTAGGGGTACCGAAGTGTCCCCCATCATATGTTTGTTGGTGACACTGCCCCCTAGCATGGTGGCCAAGGGGTTTGAACTCAACAAAGGGTTCCAACCGAAAGGGTTGCTAAAAGGAACTGAAGTATCCCCGCTAGTGGGAGAGAAAATCGTGTGTACTTGTGTAGTCACAGTAGGAGCAAATATCGAATGATTAGGAGGTCCACTACCAGTTTTGGTGACTGTAGTGCTGGGACTAGGTATAGCCTGGATACTGGGGTTGCCGATCATTGGCATAGAACTGATTACCGACGAGGAATATGGTGGCGAACCAGAGTTGGTTACCATTGGCATTGACCCCATGGGAGCCGATTGTGGAATAGATGTTGGTGTAGCCGAAGACATATCTTGGCTTGGTGTAACCTGAACTAACACTAGAGCCGACGGGTCAGTGAGAGGAGGATTGCAAGGAGGTACGACTCCTTCCATAAAAGGATCCTTTGGAAACTCTGTGCGATATGGGGATATGTGAAAATCAGGGGTTGTCACTAGATACTTCTCTTCCGAAGAAGGCACGGGATCATCGAGACTTAACTCCTCCTCCAGTGTTAATGGAGGGAGACCTCACTGTCGTCGATACAGACAGCAAGGGTCGAAGGACGCCATGGTGACCTATTTATTTTTAACAAATTTTAATTATTTTTTATGTATTATAAAGTCTCAGTGTTAGTAACCACACACCTAAAAAATAAAAAGGAAAAAAGGAGTTTCTAAAATCAATCAACAAGCAGCCAGAACAGGGTGGCCCCATCTGAGTACTACCATTTGCTGGAGATGAAACCTAGTATCACAATAGCATATAGAGAGGGTTAGTCATAAACATAGTTACGGTTACTCTAGATCTTTGCCTGAACCTCAGACAATAGGTGTAAGCACTCTCGTGAAGATGAGTACCCTCCCAAAGACAGAAGACAGAGTAGGTTTGTCTGTTTTAGGTAACAAGACAACCCATCCTAGTCATCTCGTGTAATTCCCTAAAACTCTTGGCAACTAAAGATACCTCAAATCACAGAAATCATCAGGGGGTTCATGGTCGTAGACAACACGCTATATGGGCAGAACACCTAGATCCCCGATCTAGTTTCAACATCCCTGAAGGGAACCCCAATATATAGCATGCCCACTGAATGCACTTGAAGGTGGGCTACCTTCTCATGCACCCTGGTGTTGTCTTGCGCTTAACTCCGGTGGTAGTGGAGTGGTCCTGATAATATGAGTGTAGTAGGATTTCACTTTTTAATGAATCTAGTTTCAAGTTTTGAGATCTTGGGTGATTTTATCACTTCTACTACCCCAATATCCTAGCCTGAACTACTGTTGGTGTGATCTTAGAAAAATTTATATGATTAATTTTATTATCGCTTGATTCTTAGTGCACTTGATTATTAGTCTTGTGGAGGGGGAGTGGACGTATGAAACGTGATGAGACTCTGACTCATAAACCATGCACAAACATGCTCTAAATATTCAATTCAATGAAGATTTTATTCTACAAGGAGAGATTATTTCAACATCCATGCACCAAACATTCAAATAACATAGTTCAAATTTAAAGATTCAGACATCTATCTATCTTCTCTACACAACTTTTTAACCAAAAAATTTCAAAATTAATTCAACTAAGTTCAGAAAAACTAAAAAAAAAAATCTTCAAAAAGCAGCTGCGACTAACATTAACTTTTTAAACAAGAAATAAAGACAAAAATTCTAACTAGTAAACAAGAATAGGGATCGATCAAGAGAAGTTAATCTGATGGCCAATAACTCCACAGCCAAAGGGGAAACATAATAGAGGTGTAAAAAACAAATTTTGGCTGGGTAGCGTTGGCAAGTAGAGCATTAAGGGAATTTGAGGTATAAAATGGGCCTCCTAAAAAAATGTACAACCAAAATAAAATTTATAAAATCCAATAAGATTCAAGATGATGATGTCAACCATGGGGGACGATTCTCCATTTTTGGAGTAAAAAATTAAAAATATAAAAAAATATGAAATAATAAAACTGCTTTTTCAACTCATATTTTAAACTTATCTCCCGAAGTTTTTACTCAAATTTCAAGAGAGAATACTCATTGCATGAAAAATTTAATTCCTCATCTAAGGATTACTCATGTTGCATACATTCGATCGACCCTGCTACATGAAAAATTAGAAATACATGAAAAAACGTGATTGCAATAACGTTTTTCATGTATTTCTCATTTGTCGTGTACTAGGGTCCATAAAAATTATGGAACATGGGTACTCCTTGGATGAGGAATCAAATTTTTCATCCAACGAGTGTTGCCGCTCGAAATTTGAGTAAACCCATAGGGAGATAAGTTGAAAATACGAGTTGAAAAAATAGTTTGTACCTTTTTTCCCTCTAAAATTTGATGATGTAATCTAATATTATTTTATTAATTCCACTATTATCTAATAATTTCCTTAGGAGGCCCATTTTAGACCTCAAAATTCCCCTAATGGCTATATGGCATTAATATTGATACTAACGCACTGTATCTGAGCATAAGCATCATTATAACACATAGAAAGATTTACAAGCTATGAGAGTATTGAGGACTTTGCCGCCAATGGTGGTGAGGCAAACGACGGGCATGACAAGATTCACTCCATGACAATAAAGGCTTCGTCACCATTAGGAAGGTAGCTTAGAGGCTTAAAAGGTCGAATACGTCGTCAAGCATCACGATCAAGATGAAGGGCGAAATTTTGGGTTCGCAAGTAAGTAAAGATGTCACCGTACCAAGGATCATTGGTGGTGATGGCGAATAGATGTTCATCGGGAAGAGCATCATTAATTGGAGGGTCTTGCATTCCGGTAGGCAAATCAGAAATGAGTTCAGCGAGGACTAAACCTTTCTTACTTTTTGGGGTGACAAATTCAAGGTCAAATTCTTGGAGGATAACGACCTGACGAGCGTGATTCCCACTAAGGATGCGTCGACTCAATAGGAAAGATATGGGGTTGGAATCAGTCACAACCTTGGTGGAACGCATGAGGATATAATGACGCAGTTTTTGGACCGAGAACACGACAACTAGTGCTAATTTTTCTTCATGTGAGTAGGACAGAGGTGGACCGGCAAGGTTCTTACTGAAATAATAGATCAAATGTTCGATACCGTTATCATCCTCTTGAATAAGGATACCAGCAACCGAATAGGTAACAACGGAGATGTATAGGATGAAGTATCGGTCAAAGTCAGGAGGACAGATCAAGGGAGAGGATGTGAGAGCATGCTTGAGGGCATCAAAATACTTTTGAGCGGAGGTATCCCAGAAAAATGGGGTGTGAGATCAAAGAAGTCTAAGGAAGTTGTGTGCGGTGGTGGCATAGTCAGGAACAAATCGGCGAAGAAAATTAGCTTTACCTTGGAGACTTTGTAGTTGGCGTAAGGTACAAGGAATAGGAATTTCAATAATGGCTTGAACCTTCAAAGGGTGGAGAGTTATCCCGTCTTTAGATACTATGAAGCCGAGGAGATGACCGGCGGGAACACATAAGACACATTTCAATGGGTTAAGGTGGATGTTATACTTGCGACATCAGAGGAAAATGGTACGCAGATCATGAAGGTGTTGCGCCCGATGTTTAGAATGTGTAGTAAGGTTGTCTAAATAGGCAAGGATAATATGAGCTAAGTCATGGAAACAATAAGACATGGCTCGTTGAAAAGTGGCGCCGACGTTTTTAAGGCCAAATGGCATGAATCAGTATGCGAAAGTGCCCCACGGACTAATGAACATGATTTTAAGTAGATCAGCACAACAGATAACGATTTGGTTGTATCCGGAGAAGCCATCCATAAAGGATAGAATATTGTGCCCCACACACTCATTAATGATTTGGTCAATAAATGGTGTGGGGAAGTTGTCTTTGGGACAAGCTTTGTTCAGATCGCGGAAGTCGGTGCAAACACGAATGGTGCCTTGTTTTTTGAGGACGAGAACTGGGTTGGTCACCCAAGTGGTGTATTCGACGAGGTAAATGAAACTATCCTGCCAGAGCTTATCGATTTCAACTTTGATGGCTTCACGTCTAGAGGGATGAATGGGTCTCAACTTTTGACGGACCGGAGTGGCATCATGCCATGTGTCGATGTGGTGTTCGACAATGGCAGGATCGAGTCCGGGCATTTCTGAGTAGGACCAGGCGAAAATATCACAGAATTCTTTGAAGATTTTGGTGTAGGCTTCAATTTCTTTCGGAGTGCATTGGACGCCCATGGTGATATGTTCTTCGATACCTGGCTTGACAGAAATGTATTTTGATGGTAGGAGAGATATTAGCCATATTGCCTTCTTCGAAAGAGTCAGGTGCAGGGATGGGGTTTTTGAACCAATCAACTTTATCGGGAATGAAGTCTTTAGATTTGAGAGCATATTGGTCATGGGATTGATGTGGAAGGAATTATGCACGATGGTGCATATCGTCCCATGGAAAATCAGGTTTGGTCATAGCTTCCATGATGTCTTCATCAGACTGGAGGATGGGAAGAGTGGATGGAATAGGATGACCTGAGGAGGTAGCAATATGAGACACCTGATTTTGAGGGGAAAGGCTCACATGCACGTCATCATGAGGGGTGACAGCGAAGTAAGCATATGAGTGGGTAGGCGAAACATCGGGGGAAGGCACTAAGGGGGCGATTTCCGGGAAACGCGGTGATGAGGAAAGGTAGGAAATAGTGGCTGAAGATTCGGTTATTTCAGTATGAGGATGAGAAATGGTAATCGGGGTAGACAGGTGGTCTGGTGTTAGTGAAGAAGGATTATGGGCAAGTGTGGCTTCGAATTGGCGGTATGTGGCTAAAGAAGCATGATACTCGTCAAGGCGGGGACAAAGATGGGTATAATGTCCATGGAAATCGCACAAAGAACAAGGGTGATTGGTGTGCAAGTGTTTAAGTTTCAGAAGGGAATCAGGTATGGTGACATAGACCTCAAGAATATCAGATTCTGGAAACGTTTCATTGACCATGGTTTTGAGATGTGGTAATTCAGGACAGGTATGGGTAGCGTGGCCGACAACATCGCACAAGGCACACTGGATGGAATGCTTTGGAGGTCGAGGAGGGGCAGAGTTTGTCGGGGCAACCTTGTCCTTTGATGCCCCCCTGTGAGCTTTGCTATTGTTACTCGACACGGTCACAACAGGAGGTGGTTCCTGATGAGGTGACTGAGGTACTGGTGCAGTGGGAGAAGCCATGGGTATCGGTTGAACCAGGGTCAAAGCAAGATATGGTTTGGGTTGACTATGCAGGGTAATGGCTAGGGGGTCAAGGTACCAGACGGGTATACCCAAGGTCAAGTTGGGGAGGGATAGGGTGGCCAAGATAGGGACGGAATAAGCTCCAGGAGGGGGAGCGAGGAAAGGAATCTGACCAGTAGGGAAATGTCCAGGAGGAATGGGGCCAAGGGGGTTGTTCTCGGGTAGGATCGACCCAGGAGGGTAGAGAGGCACGTGAGGAATATTTGAGGAAGGAGATTCCAAAGGAAGAAGGTTGGCTAGTGGGGGTAAAGGGCTAGGAGCTAGTGGGGTTGGGTGAGGTGGAGGTTGCTTACTAGCCAAAGTGGGTTGTGCAAGGTCAGCCCAAGATGATTGCATCATGAAAATGTTCGCCAAGCTAGGATCAAATACGGAAGGAGGGTCTAGAAAGGTTCCAAGCAAGGAGGAGTATTTATAAACGCCGGGGGAAACATTGGGCAAAGAATCAATGGTTGGCTTATTAGTGACAGCAGAAATAGTGGACTCAGGGGAAGTTTGAGATTTTGGTTCATGAGATGTTAACTGGTCGATGGTGACAATCTTTCCATTATGGGGGGAAAACATCTTGCGGTGGACTGCAGATGGGACAACAGACATGGCATAGGTGTAACTACGCCCTAAAAGAATGTTATAGTCAAGAGGGGCGTCGATAAATTCAATGTCGACACAAACAGTCTTGCCTGCAAGAGTGAGAGGACAGTTACGGAATAGGCCAATGGGATGGGAGGCATGGCCATCCCATGCACGAAGGGTGATTGTGGAAGGGGCCAGCTCAGGAGATTCGAGTTGTTTCCAAACTGAAGCGGACATCACACAGGTAGATGCCCCCTCATCAATAATACACCGAGCGACACTGGCATTTCGGATTTTGACTGGGATTTGGAAAGCAACAGAAGCGGGAAGTGGAGGATGGTCTGACTGATGGGCATCGAAAACAATCAATTGGTCATCAGCAGGATCTACAGCACCCATGGAAAATAGTAGAGCCTTCTTTTGAGAAGGACACGACTGGAGGAGTTCCAGTGTTGAAATGGCAGCAGGAGATTATGCCAGATCATCTACTATGCTATATGAATGGGTAGCCCGTCCAGAGGCAGCATTTCAGCGTAATGGGCCCTTAGGAATCTTGGTGTGAACCTCAGCTTTGGGTGGAGGGATTTGTAAGGGAACATTGGGTGTCGACAGAGGCTCGGTAGGACCTGAAGATGGGGACTCGGTGATAGACGGAGCGGGGGGTGTGGAGTACTGACGAGACCGAGTTTGAAGGTTAAGGTTGACTGTGAGAGGTTGGTCAGAGGCCCTCATGAAGATTTGGTAATAGGAGGAACCAGAAGGGGAAGGTGGAGTGGTTACCGGGGCATGAGGTGGTTGAGTAGCCACGAATCCTTGTTGAGGGAAAGGATCGGTAAACACAGCGGGTTGAGAAGTAGCCGTATTGGGAGGGACAAGAGGGGAGGAGTGTTGTCCTCGTATGGTGGCCTGAGACTCCCACATCTGCCGCATCTAGGGTAATAGGGGACAATCGTGAGTGTAATGACCATAAACACCACAACACGAACAGGGCTTATTGGTGCGAAGCGGCCTATCCAGCTTGGGCTGAGAACCCTGTGGGTGGTTGGTAGAGTTAGAATCAATGCTGGAAGGATTGGATCCACGAGTACCAGGGGCAGATGGATTGCCTCTCCTCTTTCTTTGAGAAGGGGGAGAATTAGTCGCGCCCTCCTACGCAAATACTTGCCCTATAGGGGGAAGTAAGTGTGGCTGCTGGGGTGGAGGAGGCAAGGGAGGGAGAGGTCCAAATGCTGGAGGAGTTGGGACACCGGGCTGTGGGTAAGGATAAGGGTTAGGATGGGTAACATTGAGGTAAGCAGGAGTGTGGGCAAAAGGAGGAGGCATGCCATATCCTGGATAGATGCTACCGGGAGGGGGAAAAGGGCTAGAGGTGCTGGCCCCTCCTGGGGGTAAACCATAACCCATAAGAGTTTGAGCAAAGGTATGTGAAAGAGCTCCAACGATACTGTCGGCAGAGTGAGATGCCCCCGGGGCATTAGGGCCACCGGGTTTGGGGAGTTCAGAAGGGACGGTATAAACATAACCAGATTGAGCATAGATAAGGTCATATTTCAAGGCTATTTGGAGGGCGGGTTCTTCGGTTTGAGGAAAGTGGGATGGGAAATCTTTGCTAATGGGAGGTAAGAGAGAGCGAAAGAACCAGTCCATGTAAACCCGATCTTCAAAGGTGGGGACTTGACATAAGCTCCGTCTTCTCCGCCATTCCTGGACATGAGCGAAAAGGTGGGTCGAAGAGGATTGGCAAAAAGAAGTCAAGAGTTCCGTACCAGTGTCGTATCGGAGAGGGAGTTGGAAATAAGATAAAAAGGCTTGGGAAATGGTCGCAAAGGTGGTATGGGAAGAGGTGGCTTGATCAACATACCATTTATAAGCTTCGTCGGTAAGCATGCGTTGGAACAATTGAAGATGGATGGAGTCATCGTTGATGGAATTGGAGGAACACCACATGTGGAAAGATCGGATATGGTTGGAGGGATCTTCACTAGCAAGGCCTTCGAACTTGGGAATGTCGGAGGGGAGCTTGTTTGGCATAGCAGGCCAACTGACATCGTGGCGAATAGGATCATTGATCAGCTGATTGAAGTCGGGGAGACTGATACTGGCCATATAAGGGAGCAACAGGGCAGTCTATGTAGGTCCCGTAGTGGTTCCACTGGAAACGGACCCAGCAGTAGAACTGGGGTTGCTGCTAGCGCTAGGTCCTGAACTAGACATGGTGAAGGTAACAGGGGGAGAACCAGGATGAGGGGGAGAACTCGAACAACCAGAGGAAGAGTCAGAGTGCGGACTCGGGGGAGGACTTACTCGACGACGACGGGAAGGAGGAAGTCGACCAACCGGAAACTGAGGGTGAAGGCCAAGAAGTCTCCGAGAGAAACGCCTTGGAGGTGCAATGATGACGGGAAGAAGAAAAACCGACAAGGGCAAGGAGGTGCAAAATCAAGTGAGGTAAATGTCGAAACAAGGGCAGAGAGGTGTAGTGTCAATTGATTTTAAAGTCTTTTCCAAGCGGTGTTAACCAGGCTCTTCTTCACTTAGGGTCAGTGTGTGGCATGCGTTAATTTTAATGTATTAAACCCAAACGTTTTGAGAGTAAAAGAAAAAGTGTGCTGCGTAACTGAAAATAAATCTGCAATAAATAAGACTGAAAGAACAGAAATTAACAGCTAACAATGCATCAATCTAACCCAAGAAGGCGGGTCTCTCAAAACTAGTCTATAAGAGGGAAAAAATCTAATCAAAGCACGCTAAAACGAGGCCAATAGATCTAAGGTCGGGAGGGATGGGGATCTAAAGGGGAACTCTGCTGAAAAGAGGTGTAGAGAACAACAAAGAGGCAGAGGCAAGGTTGTTGCTAGAAAGGAGGGGATCATCTAAAGGTAGAAGGGACAAGGAGGCGGCCCTAGAATGAACCCAAACAAAACTATATGAGGTGATTTGAAAGGGATAAGAGCTGATTTGTAGGGATCTGAAAATGAGGTATCAGATCTGAAAGAAATAAGGATGAAACTCTGGAAATTCAGACTTCTGAAACAGTGAAAACTCTCCCACAAAAAGTGGAGGGTACTAGAGCCCTGAGGGGAAATATTCCCACTTATTTGAGTGAAACAGATCAGAAACAGGTCTAAACGGCGGTAGCAGGAGGTCAGAAACTTTCGAGGGTGCTTCGACAAACCTTAAAAGTGCTAGAAAATCGTTAAAAGTGGGTGTCGCAGTGTTCGACTTTGTTTTGAGTCCAGGTCACGTTTTGGGGCAGAAAATTTTAGGGAACTCAAGGCTAGGTCACAGCTTTTGGGCCGATATGTGCCCAGCAGATCTCGAGTCTCTCATGGCAGCTTGTGAAAAAGTTGTCGTCTCAACTGCGGTTGATGTCTGTCACCTTCGCAATAGGGCCAGAAACACACAGAAGTTAAAAATTTTAATGTTTGAGGGTTTTAGAGATGAAAAGCACCATAAAAACAGAAAATGGAAGAGAAAACCTAGGGTGTGAAATAGCTAGATATGCAGGAATATATAAAACGACAGCGATCGCAAAAGAAAACCCGTGTGGAGTCGCCAATTGTTAGTATGAATCTTTTGTCGTAAAAGATCACTTTAGCTACGCATAAAAAATATCCCTAACATCGATTATGGCTACCAAATATCTTTAAATCTGCAATTAGGTGATCCAAATAATGCTGCACAAATCCAGATCTAAGCATAAAAGACATTAAGCAGATAAAGTAAAGTGTGGCTCCATGCATCCAATAGACAAGACAAGAACAATGTATTTGAAAGAATTTTTATATTATATTAAAAAGGGGGCACCTGAGAGGAAAACAAGAAAGGTGTTTTTCGGTTCTCCTCAATGGGATGGGTTCTTGAAAGTCCTCAGTGTTTCAGATCTAAAATTCCTCTCTCTTATTGTGGTAGAAAACCCAGACAAACATAGAACTCAATGGGAGCTCACAAGGCAAAAATGGAAAATGGTGACCAAGAGTAGATCCAGGGTGATCTAATGCAATGAAGGTGACTAATGAATGGGGAAAACTCTTCTATTTATAACAAAATATTGGGGTGTTCTAGAACTCGGTGTATGAATAAAATATTATTAATCAAATTCTAGAATCACCTTTTAGGAATATTTTATTATATTTGTTGGAGGGAAAAGGTCTTTTGACTTGGGTCAATTCCTTTATTTATAAGCAATAAATAAATAAATGATTTATTTATTATTTTAGGGAAATGGTGGGAATATAATTAAATAAATAATGATTTATTTAATTATTTATAAATGATTTAGTCAAATTTAACTAGGAATATTATTTAAATAGGATTTAAATAACTTATTCCTAGAAAATAATCAAATAAATAAGGATTTATTTAATTGATTTCCTTGGTTTGGGTTAAATATGACCGGGAAATATAAACAAATATAGATTTGTTTATTATTTCCTTTTGGGGTTTCCTGTTTAAACCATAAACAACTTAATAAAGGTGTTTTACTAAGTTATTTCACATAGTGAAAGCAATTTTACTTAGGGTAAAATTGGTCTTACATGGTGTACTTGGTTTCATCTAATGATAAAAGGTTAGATGACCAAAAAATGTTAAAATAATAGGGGTAATATGCTTGGGTGGTGGTTATTGGGTATCCCTCTTAAGGCTTTCCGGTGCCTGAGGCAGACTGTTAGATTAGTTGTAAAGTTCAAAATATGTTGCATGCATGTTCATGCTCATATATATAATTGACAAAGCGAGATGGAAAGGATTACCTTTTTGTGGACAACATATCCTATAGAGAACACCAAGCAACGAAGTAGATATCCTTCTTCATCGGCTCCAAATCCAGATCTTGAAATCAATCAAAGCACCCGTGTAATCTCTACAAAAGTATAACTTCTTATCAATTAAAATAGCATATAAGAAACATAAAAAAATGCAGATCTAAACCATTCATATCATGCTACATAGATGATTGAGAAAAAATTGTGACACTGATGCATCGAATGGACAAAACAGATACAATTCTATTGATTTATGAAAAGGAGGATTACAACCGTCAGTTCCACCAAGCCCTCCTCAATCTCCCAATTCCTTTCTCTCTCTTTCTCTATATCTGGGTGTGATGATGCTCAAGGCAGAAATCTCTCAATTAACTTCATCGATATTCAAGGCTCACACTACAACAATGAAATTCTACTCCACATATCATCAAACCTTCGACCTTAGACCAAGAGCCCACAGCTCCAATTTATAGGAGATGGAGAGGACAAACCTTGCCAACTCTTTAAACCTGTTCAAATTTGGAAAGATATAGATGTGTCCTTGCTTTTCCTTGATTTTTCCTTCCATAGGAGTTTAGTTATGTTTGGAAATGCCTAATAAAAGGTTTGTGCCATTTAGTTTCTATTTTGAACTGATTCCTTTTGAGAAAAAGCTAGAAATGCGAGTCAGTTTTCCTAGGATATTTCCCTTTTGACATTCAAACACATATAATGTTGCCCCTTGGGCAAGACAGAGCATTACCCTAGGCATTAACGCATCCTTTGCATGGCTCAGGTGCATTATAACTTTGTCTAGCTATTTCTGGGGTGCGTTACCTTGGAAAAAATGGGTCTTGTCTAGGTCATTTACTTCCTTCCATGTTACCTTCTCCTCTGAGCTGATGAGGAGGTAATTTTCCCTGTAATAGTCTCACCCTTGAGACATGGGAGGGTAGCCACCATCATCAGAGCCCTCATTTGGAAACCCATGGGACCAACAGATGTGCCCCAAACCCACTTTGGGACCCCACAAAATGACTTGCATGGAAAATTATGGGTCATCCCCTCATTCATCTTTATTGGAGCCCTCTCTCACATCATGGCACTTAGGGGACTCAACGAGGGCCTCCAAAAACCCTTTTAGATCATGATGCCATCAATTCAGCTCACTTATGGATGTCTTTTTCATAACTTATAATAGCTACTTGGTAGAATTGTGACCAAGGCTTGTTTCTAGCACATTATTTTAAAATTTTGGGGAATCATTACGATAATTCAATTAGGAGAGACTCATATAATTAGAATGAGTCTCATTTGTGAAAAATCATCATCATCATTTGGATTCTTCTCTAGTATAATAACTTGCACTTTTTCTTCGGAAGCTATTGGAGTATTACTTGCACTTTTTCTTCCAAAGATATTGTTAATCTTGGATGCACTATGATATTTGGAGCTGATTTTTTATCTTTTCTTGGAGATACTTCTTGAATATGGATGGATATATTGCATTATTATTTTGCAAGTTCTTTTGTTGATGAAGTCTTTCTCTTGAAATATCTATCTTGAATATGGAGGGATATATTGCATGATTATCTTGTAAGTTCTTTTGTTGATGAAAATTTTCTCTTGAAAATGTCTAATGTATGTAATTGTTGCACCTAATGTAAATGTTATATTGTGCCATAATTTTGTTGAAGAATTTTTTTGGGAAGTTATTTGGTTGGCTCATGGATATGTTACTCATGATATAACATGCAATGAATGTTCCTATCCATGAAATATTATTTTTCTTCATGAAAATCCATATTCCAATAATAGGTAATTGTTGGAGGTTGGAAGCTAGGGAGTCAACTTTTGAATTCCTTAGAGGAAAAATTTGGCCAATATAATTTTGGAATCAACTTTTGACTTCCTCCGTATTTTTTTATCCTAAATTTTGATCCCTTAAAGGTAGGGAAAAAATATAGGGCTTGCAGTGAAATTTTAGGGAGGTGATTTTTCAAGAATTTGAGGATCCAAACATTAAGTTCAGTGTCTAGGCTACATATGATCCATGTTTGGTGGGAATTAGCCTGAGTTTCATCAATAAAATCTCTTGACCTATGCAACTACTCTAAGAAGGAAAACCTAGTTCTTCTTCCTCACCTTGGAGACTTCTTTGAAAATTGGAATAGATCATGAGAAACACTTTCTCCTCCCTTTCCTTGACTTATTGAGTACCTTGGAAATATTTTTTCCCCCAATTATTCATAAAACCCTAGGCCTAGCGCAAGTCTTTCCTAAGTCTCTAAAAGGAAGCAAAGAACCTCTTGGAAGTGTTAAAACATTGCATTGAGAATATTTGATAGGTCCTATCCCATCACTTTGAGTCTTGATCTTAGGAACACCTATTATAATCATAAATCTCAAACCCTAAGTCTCAATATTCCAGGCCTTTTTTGGAGAGAATTTAGCTTCCTTGAATCATTGAGCCATCATTGTGTCTCCCCTTGAATGGGCTTTTCGGAATCACATCATACCTAAATCATTGATCTATTCATTCTAAGTGATTCCCTTCCTATGGGTAATCCTCCCATCAATGAAAGTCTGTAAATAGTAGGGGAATTTGACTAAGGTGATAGTGGGTCATTGTCCATTGTTGTCACTTAATCTAGTAGTTGTCCCTTAGGTTTTCCCTCCCTCAGGGCCCTTTTACCTTGTGTGGAAATGAGTCTAATTTAGGAAAAGTGGTTAATTAAATCTGATTAACTAAGTGATGTCTCAATTTTCTCTACAGACACTCAAAAAAGTGAATTGACGGAGTCAAGATGATCTTAGTGATCAATTGAGATGTGATCTTGGCTATTGAGAGTATAAGGAGAGATTATAAGAGAAGGTTAAAGTGTTTGGAGAAAACATTGAAGACACAAAGGGAGGCAGTGCGAATTGGTCAGATGCAGAGAACAAGGCATAGTCCAGCCAGAGAGAGTTAGTAGCAAGGGTTTCAGGGAGAATTTTTCAGGAGGTTTCATTATTCTAGAGTCAATAAAGGAGGTCGAATTTCCAACAGAGGAGGTTGATTTAGCTAGTGTGAGTAGCCAGTTCCCCAATTCGAGTTGCAGGAATAGTATATCACTTCTAGTTGTCGGGAGAGTTGTTGAAAGGAGGTTCAATTAGCTTCAAGAGGTAGAGGGATGTTGAACGAATTACAAGGAGGAATCCTGAATGTTGTGTGAATTTCCTAGAGTCTGTAGTTCTTCCTGGAAGAAGTTTAGTACTAGAGAGGATTTCGAGTGGCCAAGAGGAGGCTATCAATTTGCTAGAGGGAAAAGGGTTTTCTAGTTATTTTCTAGTGTGACAAAATTTTTAGAGCTTAGCCATAAAGGAAATTAGTTGTAATACTTTTCAAATTGCTGAATAATAATAAAACCCTCATTTCTTGCACTGGTTTTCCCTTCAGGGTTTTTCAAGGATGGTTTTCCAAAAATAATGGTTTCAAGACTATTGTGTGTGCGCACATTATTTTCTTAGTTACAGTATTTTATATTCAACAACTTATTTTATTTGTGAAGAATTGGAGTATAATTTTATCGTTATTTGTTTTTAATAATTAATAGAAGAAAAATAAACTACATAAGTTAGGAGATAAGTTTCTAGTTGTCTTAAATCAAACCAGCATCGTGAATGATGAAGAACACACTGCATTCATTGTCCTTTTGTCTTTGCACATTGAAAAATGCAAAACTTCCTTATGGCGCAGTTCAATACCTCATCCTTTAAATCTAAAACCATAAACAATAGGCTCTGACACATTTCCATTTTAATGCATAGCATGCAACATGTCACCATCCCTAATTGTGTGAGGTGATGATTGCCTTATTGTGTCCCACCTCACCCAATCTAGTGGATCATGAATTTTTTGTTAATATATAGATATTAAAATATTATATCCAAATTTATATCATTATTAATAATACAACTATCAATTCAAAAATAAATATATTTTAATGCACAACATGCAACATGTCACCATCCTTGATTGTGTGAGGTGACAATTGCCTTATTGTGTCCCACCTCACCCAATCTAGTGGATCTTGACTTTTTTGTTAATATATAGCTACTAAAATATTATATCCAAATTTATATCATTATTAATAATATGACTATCAAGTCAAAAATAAATATATTGTATCTAAATATGTATGGGAAATAACACATTTCTAGAAATTTAGGGAAAATTGGTGGCATCCCAAGCATTTGCAAGCATTATGTTTAACCAGACACCTCGTTTTGGTATGTTGAGTTAATATCGATATAACAATTAGAAAATAATAAATATTATTCTTATACACATCCCCATTTGATGTTAATGATCATAGTAAGATTTACTCCAAATGCCATGATAGATGGTCTCGATTCTTCCTTTCTCCTATTGAATGAGGATAGCGTGAGTAATGAAAATTTACCCACTTATTACATTCAAAAGAAAGCATGGTTTATTGGTTGTTTATATTTGTCTAATATATGCCTTTAAAATAGCAACTATTGTGCAATCTATTTTTATATAATGCCATAACATTATCCTTATAGAGCTATCAAGTGTTGGTAGTTAGAAGTTTGGTGGAACTGAGTCTAAGTTCAATTAAATTGTGCTCCACCATTTTTTCAATACTATCTAACCATTTTTTACATTGAGTTTAGCCATCCCCTATAGTCACCAAGTCTCACCAAGTCCCTGGTGAAAAAATGCAAGGGATGTGTTGAGTTTACCCACATCCTATAGTGACACAGTCCCCAAGTCCTTGGGGATGACGAAATGTAGGGGAAGAATTAGCTAGGGTTGGGCAAAGAAATCTTACTTTATCTGTAAATAAGATAAATATACATGTGTATATGTCTAAAAGTTCTATATTAAAATGTAAAAAAAAATAGAGAAAAAAAAAAGGAAACAAGGATCTTGTGAAGTAGAAATCTACATGATTTGATTTGTTGTAGAACTCTTTGCAGAATAAAAATTCTTATTTGTAGGAATTCGAAAAAGGATGAAATACCCTTCCAGATATGTTGGTAGAAAACTAAATCCTATTTCATGGAAAAATTTTGTCCATTGCAGAATATTTTACATGCTGCAACAAGTTTTTTTTTCACAACAAGAACATGTGTACTCTGGGTCTTATTTAATTGATCCCAAGTTAATTGTAATTTTTTATTTTTTTTCAAATTATTTGGGATGAATTAAATGCTTTTTTTAGATATAATTTAAATAATCTTTATGCCTTTTTTTGTCCCAAGGGTACATAACAGTGTCAACTCAAGTAAAGAATTTTTTTTTTTTTTTTTAATTCTTTAATCCTTTTCTTAATGTCAATGATAACTTTTCTAAACATGTTTGGTGTCATCTCAAGTATCCATAGGAAATCCTTAATATCATTTTATGTATATAGTTGTTTTCTAAGTTGCTTGTTTGGGATACTTGTTACTCCCATTAGTATTAGTGTGTGAATTCTACTGGTGTTGAGAATTTGGAATAAAAAATAAAACATGATCATGTAGGGCATAACCCTTGCAGTAGTTTAGAACTTATTTATGATGGGAATTCATGCATTTTATATTCTTGGATGTTATAAAGAAAATGAGAGATAATTTTGAAAACCTTGATTATGTGTGTTCTTTCGTTCATCTATTGGTTCATTTAAGTTTTAACAATATTTTTTTTCCATTTTGAGTAGAAATTAAAATATACATTATGTTGTCTTTTCGACGCTTGAAATGACTAAGTCACTTTGTTGCTTTCCAAGAAAAATAAAATGCTAAATTTAGCAATATGAGGATGATGAATTAAAAGAAGTCCAAAAATTTACAGCGTGCACATAAATATCTTGGCATATAAACTAGCTTTAAATATCAGAAATATTTGTTTATATTGGCAATTTGAAAAGAGTTACTTCTACCTTGCACTGGTTAAAGTTACCTCTTTAGGAAGAGGTCCTATTTAATTTGACTCACTAAATTAGTGAGTCTTCCTATAATGATAATTTTTTATTTGAGAGCTTGTTAACCGTTTCATGTATTTCATGGAATACATTGAAAGAGATATACTTTCAAAGGACTTTCTAATTTTTCTAATTTTTTCCATATGTGGTAGACGAAATAGATTTTTTTAGTTCTTGTAGCATCGAAGGTGTTCTAGCCTTCAAAATTTGTGGAAATTTTAAAACACAGGAGTTCTCCAAAAGCTAGAAATCGTTTTTGGAAATTCTACCTAGAGATAGCTCAATTAAATTAATTGACCATCATTTAAATTTTTCCTAATTCTAACTTAGGAAAACTGGTTCTGGTTAATTAATAGTAATTAATCGAGAAAGGTGAGAATTATTTAGATATTCACACAAATCAACTTGGAGGTGATCTCAGCCATCGATTAAGTTTTAATATTGGTCGTTGGAGTCCCAACTGGAGATTATAGGAAGAGGTCGATGGGTAGATGGAAACACACACAAGAGAGAGCTAGTAGTGTGATTTATTTGGGTAGGTCGAGCTAGCCAACAGTAGATTTTGAGCCAGAGAGGGGACACAGAGATAGAGAGGGACAAAGATAGTGATCTGGAGAAATTTTTCTAGTTCCGGAGAGGAAAAGGGAGAAGGCCAAATTATTTCTCCAAGAGGTTGTGTGGGGCCTGCGTAAAGCCTCAAAGAGGCAGTTATATTTAGCTAAGCTAGAGGTGGATTTAGTTTTCAAAGGCATGGAATGGTTCTAAGAGGCTAGGAGGATTGATTCTAGAGCAGCAATAGGCAAGATGACTTGAGCAGCAGTAGTTCTGGGTTGTCTATGTGGTAGGCTACGTAGATGTGACACAGGGCTTTTGCAAAGGGTTTGGACAACTTTCTTGGAGTTGTCAGTATGTGTCAAGATTTCTTCGAGAAGAGGGTAATTTACCTCCATTGATTTTGTCAGTATTTCTCTCAGTTTGGCATCCAAATTTATTACTCAGAATTTCACTACTACATAATAATAAATATCCTTAGTTGTTGCACCGATTTTCCCACATCTCTTAGTTTCCATCATTTTATTTTCTGTAGTATCTTTTATGGTGAAGAAATTGTAGTGTGATTAATTCGTTGGTTGCCATAGAAAATAAATTGTTACCAATTAGAAGAATTAATTCCAGTTTCTGAATTTCAAGGAATTTTCACATGGTATCAGAGAAAAGTTGATGGATCAAAGGCTCAGAGAAGAAGAGGGAGAAATTCGTGGCTCAGAGGGAGAATAAGTAAGAATTTTTCTAAAGGGTCGCATGGGCTAGGCCATAACAGCCATGAGGGACACGCGAAATCACCCAATACAACCACGAGAGTCACGTGAGATCGCTTTGTACAGTCACGAGGCGCGCAAGTACAGAAAAAAAAGTCACGAGTGAAATATAGGCAAAGGTGAGCACCTCATTATTCTCTTATAAAAGACTCTTGGTTTGGGCCGCAAAGGGTTTGCATTAGTTTGCTAGAGAAGATTCAGTGTCAGCTGGAAGAGAAATTGTGCACACAGAGGAATTTTCACTCATAAGGTTTCTAGTTACATAAATCCAAAATATCCAGAGATAGCAGGCAGTAGAAGTTGCCATATTTTCTCACTCTAGTTAGGAGTGCGAATAGTAGTGCTAGTATCCAAGCATGTGAAAGAGGGTGATTTCTGCCCCAGGTCATGTTTTTGTAGAAATGGCCTTAGCAAGGCTTAGAGATCAGGACAGGTTGGATGCACCGGTTGGATGGTGCATCCAACTATATCATATGAAAGCCCAGTATGTTCTTGTTAGATGAGCATGGCCTGAATACCTATGAAGAGAATGTTGAGGAAAAACCTAGCAATGCAAATTAACTGAAATAATTCAGGAAGGAGATGGCTAAGGAAAAACAGATGATCCTGGATGGAGTTTGGGAGCATATATTCTCACATATATCTAGCAAGAACATAGGAAAAGAGATGTGGGATTCTCTCTTAGGGATATATCATAATCCTTCTGTGAAGATGTAATATCCCCTGTTCTGATGTTCCTTATGACATGTTTAGGATGGAATTCCAGAGTTGGGAGCAGACATGTCACAGGTACACCTTGGTGTCATCAGTGGACCCAAGGGCCTTTTGGAGGAGTTTTGAGAAGTTTCTCTAAGGATCGGTGGCATTATCTTGGTATATTCCATAATCTGCATAGTTTTCCTTTCATTTCGGTGCATTCCCACAACTTTCATAAAACTGAGTTATTTTCGGGCTTAACTCCATTGATTACACTCAAGGTGGCATTCTGGAAGGAATATGTGATAGAACACCTTAGCATAATATCTCGTTGGCACCAAAATGAGAATATATAGATGATGGGATGGTTAGACATGAGTTTCAGTGACTAGAGGAGATATGGTAACCAATTTACTCTTTCCCACATTAAAAATAATATTTTAATAAGAGAGTAAAAAGCTCCATGATTAAAATAATAATAAAATAGAAGGCTCTATAGGGTTCACAAGATCTATAAAAGAAGAGGAGTCCATTGGGTAACAACTTGGATTTGATATCATTTTTCGTATGTGAGGTTGAGAACCCAGTTCTCTACTCCATTCGTAGCCCCAAGACGGAACCCCTCGAGTGACTGGGAGAGATTGGGAAAGTAACCAACTCCCCTTGGTGAATTCATCCTGAATTCACAAATGAGATTAGTATCACCATTTAAATATAGTCTGGAGGCTGGTGCAGTGCAACATATTATATTGGAGTAGCAACATCAGCTAGGAGAGCATAGCCCCTTGAGGACTGCGCAGAGGCAGGCACGGCTACACAATGATTGCACAGTTCAATTTGGTGTGGGTGCTGGGAGTGAGGAGTGTAGAGGAGATTCAGAACGAGATTTAGAGGGGAGGATAGCCACCTCCTACTAGGGGTTTTCGAAGTGTTTTGGAGGCATTTACCAATAGTTCCATACATGAGTTTGATTTCCCCAGCAGAGTAACGTACAAAGCACAAAAGGGAAAATTTCTGGGGTCGAGATTTCAACAAACACTTCGCGGGTTTTTGTGTGTCTTTTGAGGAGAGTTCGGTGTCCAATTCCCGAAATTTTCTGAGCACTGGAAGTAGCCCAACGAGTAGCCCGAGTTCAGCCAACAACAACATTTCTGGGTAGAGCTACATAAAATGAGAGTCACGCAGAGGTAGTTGCAGAGAGTCATTTCAGCTTGGGTTGAGAAGTATTCCACCCTAGGTGCACCTATTCCAGCACCTATTTTTCACTCAATTCCCGACATTAATAAAATGGCTCAACTCATATTTTGTCTTCAATTTCTCATGTATTGATGGTGTAATTTATTTTGTTGTAGTTTTAGTCTATCGTCGCTTGTATTACTGCCATTTTTCCATTTGAGGATATTAAAGTGGTATTAGAGCTGAAATATTGGCTCCACCTGTGGGGTTTCAACTTCAGAGGTTTACTGCAAATCATTTGCCATGGAAGCTCAATACATTCTAAGCTCACTATTTGTGGAGCCCAAGAGTAGTATTGTTAGAGCTGTTATCCTCATGCATGGGATCTTATCGATTTTTTCGATTGGTTAATCATTTGACATATTAGCTAAGTTAAATTTCCTAAAGGGACTATAATTGTCTGAAAAGCAAGTGAATGGTGGTCGCATTAAAAATCAAAGACCAAGTTGGAAATTTAAGGAGGGCGCATTGAAATTTTGATTGCCGAGTTTATTTAAGATGGATTAAAAAGATATTAATGGGGCCATGTCTAAAAACTCAAATTTCAACAGACAAGAAAAAAAAAGAGTTAGTCGTAGGATGGTTCGCATAAATCCATAACTTCTCAGATTGTGAAAATTCCTGAATCTACTTAAAAAAAAATTCTATGGTAGAAATCCGGTTTACTTCTCCTACTTGTGTTTTTACATTTACAAGTTATTTTCAGAAATATTCCTAAAATAGCGAAGTAATCACATTGTAGATCTACACATACATAAAAATCAAGTACTGAATAATCAAGCACACATGACAAATGACACACAATATTTTTTTGGACAAATGTCCCTGGAAAAACCCAATGCGGGAAAAATGGTGCAAAAACTCTTGAGGTTTTTATTATATGAAAAATTATGAATACAAACAAGGGCACCAGTAGTGGTTTGCCCAACACTGAAATCCTGACAGATGTACCTCTATCTTCAGAGACAGAAAATATGGTTGATTCAGCTGAGGATGAGGAATCCCACAGGTGCCTACACAGTCACTACGTCATCCTTCAGTGTGGTTGCATCAACCCTTCTAGATCTGCTGAATAAGAGCCCTTTCTAGCCCACTAAAACCCCAGCGTTGCAGCCTCTGGCTCTACATCAGCCCCTCCTAGCTTGTGTCACCCTTCTGTGACTGAGACAACCTCTGCGTTAGCTCTGTGTGAACCTAGGTGGGTCGGCATCACCCCTGTTGGGCCTACGATGCCTCTACATCACCCCTCCTAGACTTATTTACCTATCTGCAATTGCATTCTTGACCTCAGATTTGAAATCCCTCTGTCGATTTTCCCTTGACTTCACTCAAGCTCACTCGAAAATTCTCAACAAATCGTGCCCCAAAATTTTGACTTAGCTCAAGTGTTATCACTCTGTGTGTGTTCTCCAACTGATCCCAAGCCTTCCTTTAATACTTTTCTCATTGAACAATCAACGGCCATGATCAAATCTCTAATCAACAACTAAGATTAGAAAATACTTGATCCTCATCACTTAGAAAATTCTCACCCAAATGTTTAAATTAATTCCCTTCAATTATTTAATTTCCCTAAGTTATACTTAGGGTCTCCGTTAAAATAACTAATTATTGGAACAACTTAAATTTCTGGGTGTAATTTCTCCAAACTATTCCTAGGTCTTGGATATTTCATGTGTCTAGCCCCTCATCAAATTTTTGGAGCTGGAGCACATCTGATGCTACCCAAAAATCAACACTCCCTCTTAGCGAGGAATGTGTTGTAGCAACACTTCACTCGAGAAGAATTACCACCTCATCTGTACTGTAGCTCCCTCTCAAATTCTACGTCATGTTTCCCATAAAATTGCCACTACTAATTGTTGCACTGCAACTCAGTTGCTAAGAAGTAAGAAACTGAAGGACATCACCCAAACTCCTCACAGACAAGTCAGTATGGCTATATCTCGATACTCAAGCACTCTCTACTACTGAACTATGATGACCCTTTGAAGCTATATGTTGCTGCTGCTCTGCATTACGTAAGCATTGTTGAAGTCCCATCAACCTCTACGCTACTGCTTCCTCTGCACTATGTTGCTCCAGTCTTCAACATCCTTACTTCCACCATGCCTCCATAATCCTCTTAACCAACTAACTCCAGTAATCCTGCTACTGTCATTAAGGGATCTCATATATCGTATGTGATCCAAGAGTTTGGGCACCTCAAGGATCCTACCCCTTGGCCGCCATCTGTAGTTCAATATACATATTTATGTCACCCCACCTATTCTCTCAAGGAACATGACAACTCATAGCCACATCAGCATCACTTCCATCATCCCCCTTGGCTTTTGTAGCCTTAGAATATAAATCTTCCTTTCCCTTCTTCTTCTCAGGACAAGTATTGGCGAAATGTCCCAATTCACCACATCTGAAGCATCGAACCTTTGCAAGGTCCTTTTACTTCTTCCCTTGCTGCTACCACTGTCCCTTAGATTTGAGAGCTGCATATTACTTCTCCTCCTTCTTGATCTTCGATCCTCTATTGCTACTGCCCATCTTGGAAATTCTCCTGATCTCCTATTGACGAAGAGTTGCCCACATGTCCTCCCAATTTGGAAGTTGTGCTCTGCCCAATGGACAAAGCCCTCCTAATCATTGGTGATTTCATTCAGAGTAGTCCTCACCATGAGACCATCATTAGGAGTTTCCCCCATAGCAACAAATTGATCTCTAATTGCCTTCAATCTAATGAGGAAGGGGTCAATTTCCTCTCCCTTGTGCATCTAAAATAGTCACAGCTGATTCTCTAGAATCATCTTCCTTTGGATGAAGGTGCCTTGATACATCTTGATCCGTGTTGTCCACGTGTCATTTTCCATGTTATTATTAGAAATTTGTGGGGCCACATGATCCTTCACTCCATCCATAATCAAGCGCTTAGCCCGTGCTTTATTTTCCTCTTACTTTTTTAATGGATCAGTATCAACCAGAATGGCTACAACCCTCTCGGCATGATATTTGATACGATATTCATCAAGGACTGATAGGATTCTAGCTTTCCAGATGATGAAGTTAGATGCACCATCTAACCTATCCTGATCCCTCAATCCATGCGAGGCCATCTTTGCTCAAAATGTTGAAATGGGTGTTTTTCTCCCTTCTTCTATTGTTGCTCTCAGCAAGAGACCCGATCTGGGTTTCTTGGTGATAGAAACCCTCTATATAATATGCTCCCTCTCACCAGTGATTTACTTCCCAAAAATCCTCCACAAATTATGTCGAATCAACCCTCTCCAATCACTCCATTGATCGGATCTCAGAATTATTTGACAGAAAGTCTGCTGAGGAACTGTTTCCCTTTACCTTGTTATCTAATGAGGAAGGGGTCAATTTCCTCTCCCTTGCGCATCTGAAATAGTCACAACTGATACTCCAGAAGCATCTTACTCTGGATGGAGATGCCTTGATACAGCCTGATCTGCGTTGTCCACTTGTCATTTTTCATGTTCTTCTTAGATATATGTGGGGCCACATGATCCTTCGCTCCATCCATAATCAAGCGCTTAGCCCGTGCTTTATTTTCCTCATACTTCTTTAATGGATCAGCATCAACCAAAATGGCTACAACCCTCTTGGCATGATATTTGATACGATATTCGTCAAGGACTGATAGGATTTTGGCTTTCTAGATGATGGAGTTAGATGCACCATCTAACCTGTCCTAATCCCTCAATCCATGCGAGGCCATCTCTACTCAAAATTTCGAAATGGATGCTCTTCTCCCTTCTTCTATTGCTGCTCTTAGCAAGAGATCGGATTTGGGTTTTTTTGCGATAGAAACCCTCTATAGAATACGCTCCCTCTCACCGGTGATTTACTTCCCAAAAATCCTCCACCAATTCTGTTGAATCAACCCTTTCCAATCACTCCCTTGATCGGATCTCAGAATTCTTTGATAGAAAGTCTATTGAGGTACAATTTCCCCTTACATTGTCAACCCTGCTAGACACTATTATGCACTGGAAAAAATAATGCCCCACCAGCAACGTCGAAGAACAAAAACTGCACCTCCAACCACGGCAACTGGCATAGCGTCACCACCTCTCAGACTGCGTCACCCTCTTTGGCTTGCGTCAACTCTGCGTGAGCTAGACAGGATCTGTGTCACACTTCTAGGCCTGCATCATCCATTGCATTAGATAGATAGGCTCTGCGTCACTCCTGTTGGGTCTGTGTTGTCCCTCTGGTGTTGCGCTGCCTCTTTCCAGATCTATGTTGTATCAACCACCTTCCTGCATCAAAAACTTCATCACTTCACTGATGGCTTCAGCTCCCCCTGATCTGCAATAGCTCCGATACCATGTGCGAATTCTTGAATCTACTTAACATAAATTTCTGTTGCAGAAATCTGGTTTACTTCCCCTACTTGTGTTTTTACAATTACAAGTTATTTTTAGAAATATTCATAAAATAGGGAAGTAAACACAATACATATCTACACATACATACAGATAAAGTACTAAATAATTAGGCACACATGACAAAGGAAACACAATAATTTTTGGACAAATTTCCCTAGAAAAACCCAATGCGAGAAAACCAGTGCAGCAGGTCTTGAGGGTTTTATTATTATGAAGAATTCTAAATAAAAACAAGGGCACCAGTAGTGGTTTTCCTAACAGAGAAATCCCGACATATGTACCTCTATCTTCGGAGACAAAAAATATGGTTGATTCATCTAAGGATGAGGAACCCC
The DNA here is from genome assembly GCA_034641835.2 of Pinus albicaulis. NCBI lineage: Eukaryota > Viridiplantae > Streptophyta > Pinopsida > Pinales > Pinaceae > Pinus > Pinus albicaulis. The sequence goes on along the minus strand of CM076574.1, from coordinate 817,957,900 downwards.
AGAGGTGCCTACGCAGTCACTACATCACCCTTTAGTGTGGTCGTGTCACCCCTTCTAGATCTATTGAATACGAGCCCTTTTTGGCCCACTGAAACCCCAACATTACAGACTTTGGCTATGTGTCAACCCCTCCTGGCCTGTGTCATCCTTCTATGACTGTGTCACCCTCTGCGATGGCTCTGCGTGAGCCTGGTTGGGTCTGCGTCACCCTTGCTGGGCCTACATTACCTCTGCGTCACCACTCCTGGACTATGCTACCTCTCTAGTATGGATTTGCCTCTCTGGAATTGTATTCTCAGCCTCAGATTTGAAATCCATCTGTTGATCTACCCGTTGTTGTGTTGAGATTTTGTGTATTTAGGGTAGCATTAGCTGTGCTCTAGCTCCCAAATTTTTTGGAGAGACTAGAGTACACTGGATCTACAAGACCCAGAAATGGATTTGGGAAATTTCATTTTCTTTGGGAGATATTAAATTAATTAATTATTTTAATGTATTTCCTAAGTTAAAACTTAGGAAAATAAAATAATTAAAGTGAATTTAATTAAACATGTGATGAAATTATCTTAAGTCACATGGATCAAGCTTTCTTTTAATCTTAGCCATTGATTAAAGATTTAATCTTGGTCGTTGATTTGTCAATGAGAAAAGTATAAAGGAAAGGCTTGGGGTCATTTGTAAAGGACATTGAGGTAGAGCACTGAAGCTAAGCTGAGATTCTAGGGCATGGTTGCTAAGAATTCTCAGAAGTGTTTCAGTTGTAGAGAGGGAATTTATATCAAGGGGATGATATGATATGGGGGTCTAGAATACACAAGAGATCAGTGAGGACAGCGCAGAGAGAGGCAGCGATGGCAGCAGCAGCAGCAGTAGCAGATGGCAGCAATAACAACTACAGAAAAAAGCAAGAACAACAACATTGTCTTCCAGGGGTAGCGCAGGGGTTTCTAGGCCTAGATCTGGATGAGTTCTATAAATCCAATTTGAGGGTGTGGATCAGTCATTATTTTTGGTCCTAGATCAGCCAGGAGCTACATATCTAGAGTTTTCTTTGTAGGTTTTTCTAGATCTGGAAACCAGAGTTGTGTATTCAGAAATATTCTTAGTAATAGAACCCTCCAATAGCCAGAGACCTGTTTTCCCACATTGGGTTTTTTCGGAGATAGTTTGTCCAGAAATAATTGTGTCACTGTGTCTATGTGTGCATATGCTTATTCTAGATCTGAGTTGGTATAGATCTGTTCTGTGTTTTTCTTTTATGTTAACTTGAATTTATTTAGTTAATAACTTGTATAAGTAGGAGAAGCTTAACCAGATTAACAGTGATAATTTCTGCATAAGAATTAAGATTTAGAAATTTCTACATGGTATTAGAGAAATTGCATATCTAAAGGGGCAACACAATTGACAGGAAGGGAAAATATGACATGAACCAAGGGAAGGGTTCATGCAACCATAAGTACTCATGCAGTCCTCCAGAGCATGCAGAAATGCAAACAGAACATGACATGAGTGTAATGGCATCTATACTAGAGGAGGATCTTGCATGTGTGTCAAGCACAACTCCTCCTGATGTTTGGTATATTGATAGTGGAGCATCTACTCACATGATGAGGGTTTGAGAATGTTTTTCGAGCTATCAAGGGGAGTGAATTAATTTCTAAATAACTATGGGAAACAAAGGAAAATGTACCCCCATCGGGAGAGGTACTGTAACTTTTTAGACGGAAGATGGCCACAAGATTCGAGCCACAAATGTTCTGCATGTACAAGGGTTGGGGATTAACTTACTCTCAGTGTCTCAACTTTAGAACAAGGGCTATGATCTATACTTTATTCAAGACAAAGTATATGTCAAACATCCTAACTAGAGTAAAAAGGCACAAATTGGAGTAAGGATTCACAAGCTATATAAGATTCAACTTGAATCTCCGGTGGCCCTGATTGGCAGTACAGACGACAGATATATGAAGGAGTTATGGCACAGAAGGATGGGGCATCTACATCATGGAGCCTTTGGGATTCTCAAAAATACTGTCATAGGAGCTCTTGAAATCAGCATAAAGAAAGACGATGTTTACAGAGGATGTGTACTAGGTAAGTATGCTAAGGTAGCAATTCCAAGAAGTAGCAGTAGAGCCAAAGGTGTATTAGAGTTAATACACTCTGAAATTTGTGGTCCGATGTCTACAACAGCTCTCAGTGGGGAAAAATATTTTACCACCTTCATTGATGATTATTCCAGGAAAATTTGGATCTATTTTCTGAAGACCAAAGATGAAGTCTTTAATCGGTTTAAAGATTTCAAAGCGTTGGTGGATAACTCTACAGGAAAGAAGATCAAGAAGTTAAGGTCAAATAATGGTGCAGAATATATGGATAAACACTTCACAAATTTCTATGCATGGGAAGGCATCAATTCAAAGTGGATAGCTCCCTACAATGTAGAACAAAATGGAATTAAAGAATGAAAGAATCATACCATAATAGAAGCTACAAGGGAAATGCTATATGACCAGGAAATGCCCAAGTTCTTATGGGCAGAGGCTTGCAACACAATATTCTATATTCAGAACAGAGTTCCAAATAGGGCTTTGGGGAAGGTGACTCCCGAAAGTGTGTTCATAGAAAGCAAGCCTAAAGTGGGCCACATCAGGATATTCGATAGCATAGGATGCTGCCATGTTCCAAAGGAAAAGAGGAAGAAACTAGATCAAACTACAGAAAAGGGTTTTCTGATGGGATACAGTGAGAATGAAAAGGCATACCGCATCTATATTTTAGATATCAAGAAATTCGTGGTAAGAATGAAAATTTTATTTATGATGGATTAAAAATATATTAATGAGTCCATGTCTGAAAACTCGAATTTCATCAGACAAGAAAAAAAAAGGGTTAGCCACAGGGTGGTCCACATAAATCCATAACTGCTTAGAGTGTGAAAATTCTTGAATCTACATAACATAAATTTCTATTGCAGAAATCCACTTTTGTTTTTACATTTACAAGTTATTTTCAGAAATATTCAGAAAATAGCGAAGTAAACACACTGCAGATCTAAACATACATACAAATCAAGTACTGAAGAACTAGGCAGACATGACAAAGGACACACAATATTTTTTGGAAAAATTTCCCTGAAAAAGTCCAATGCGGGAAAACTGGTGCAACAGCTCTTGAGGTTTTTATTATTATGCAAAATTCTGAATACAAACAAGGGCACCAGTAGTGGTTTTCCCAACACATAAATCCCAACAGATGTACCTCTATCTCTAGAAATAGAAAATATGGCTGATTCGGCTAAGGATGAGGAACCCCACAGGTGCCTAGGTAGTCACTGTGTCACCCTTTAGTGTGGATGCGTCACCCTTTAGTGCGGTTGCATTACCCCTTCTGGATCTGCTGAATACGAGCCCTTTCTAGCCCACTAAAACCCTGACGTTGCAGCTTTTGGCTCTGCGTCATTCCCTCCTGGCCTGCGTCACCCTTCTATGACTGCGCCAACCTCTTTGTTAGCTCTGTGTGAACCTAACTGGGTATGCGTCACCCTTGATGGGCCTACATTTCCTCTGCATCACCCCTCCTGGACTACGTTTCCTCTCTGCAATTGTGTTTTCGGCCTCAGATTTGAAATCCCTCTATTGATTTTCCCCTCACTGCACTACAATCTCACTCGAAAATTCTGAGCAAACCACAGCCCAGAATTTCGACTTAGCTCAAGTGCTATCACTCTGAGTGTGTTCTCCAATTGACCCCAGGCCTTCCCTTAATACCTTTCTCGTTGAAAAATCAACGATCATGATCTAATCTCTAATCAATGGCTAAGGTTAGAAAAGATGATCCTCGTCACTTAGAACATTCTCATCCACATGTTTAAATTAATTCCCTTTAATTATTAAATTTCCCTAAGTTAGAATTAGGGTATCCATTAAAATAATTAATTATTGGAATAACTTAAGTTTCAGGTGGAATTTCTCCAAATGATTCCTATGGATTGTATATTTCATGTGTTATATCCCCTCCACAAATTTTTGGAGCTAGAGCACATCTGATGCTACCCAAAAATCAACACTCCCTCTTAGTGAGGAATGTGCTCTAGCAAAACTTCATTCCAAAAGCGTTACTCTGATCCATGGAATCGGTCCCCTGTTCTGCTAATGCTCAGCCTGTTGCCCCTCATCCACTGTGTTGCTACCTTTTGTACTGCTGCTCATGACTCTGCCACAATCACTACCTCATTTGTACTGCAACTCCCTCTTTAATGTTGCATCATGCTTCCCATAGCACTGCCACTGCTTACTGTTGCATTGCAACTCAGTTGCTGAGAAGTAAGCAACTGAAGGACATCACCCAATCTCCTGACAGGCAAGTTAGTCTGTCTGCATCTCGATACTAAAGAACCCTCTGCTGCTAAACTACGCTGAACCTCTGAAGCTTTGCGCTGATGCTGCTATGAATTGTGTAAGCACTATTGAAGTCCCATCAGCCTCTTCCCTACTACTTCCACGTTGATGCTTCCTCTGCACTATGTTGCTCTAGTCTTTAGCATCCTCACTGCCATCGTGCCTCCATAATCCTCTGAACCAACTAACTCTATTCATCCTGCTACTGTCATTAAGGGCTCTTGTATATCGTATGTGATCCAAGAGTTTGGACACCTCAAGGGTCTTTCCCCTTGGCCGCCATCTGTATTTCAATCTACAGATCTATGTCACCCCACCTCTTATCTTGAGGCACATGAGCACTCATAGCAACATGTTCATCATTTCCATCATTCCTCTTGGCTCCTTCAACCTTAGAATCTGAATCTTACTTGATCTTCTTCTTCTCAGGACAATTATTGGTGAAATGTCCCAATTCGCCACATCTGAAGCATCAAACCTTTGAGAGGTCCTTTTTCTTCTTCCCTTGCTACTGTCGTTGTCCCTTAGATGTGAGAGTTTCATCTTACTCCTCCTCCTCCTTGATCTTGGCTCTTCCGTTGCTGGTGCCCATCTTGGACATTATCCTGATCTCCTCTTGATGAAGAGTTGCCCACATGTCCTCCCAATTTGGAATTTGTGCTTTGCCCAATGGACAAAGGTCTCCCAATCATTGGTGACTGCATTCAGGGCAGTCCTCAACATGATAACGTCATTAAGAGTTGCCCCCATAACAACCAAATGATCTCGAATTGACTTCAATCTAATGAGGAAGGGGTCAATTTCCTCTCCCTTGTGCATCTGAAATAGTCATAGTTGATTCTTCAGAAGCATCTTCCTCTGGATGGAGATGCCTTGATATAGGTTGATCCACATTTTCCAGGTGTCAATTGCCATGTTATTCTTAGAAATATGTGGGGCCACATGATCCTTTGCTCCATCCATAATCAAGTGCTTAGACCATGCTTTATTTTCCTCATACTTCTTTAATGGATCAGTATCAACCAAAACGTTTACAACCCTATTGGCATGATATTTGATACAAATTCATTAATGAATGGCAGGATTATGGCTTTCCATATGACAAAGTTAGATGCACCATCTAACCTGTCCTGATCCCTCAATCCATGCAATGCCATATCTGCTCAAAATGTTGAAATGGATGCTCTTCTCCCTTATTCTATTGCCTCTCTCACCAAGAGACTGCTTCTAGGTTTCTTGGTGATAGAAACCCTCTATAGAATACGCTCCCTCTCAATAGTGATTTCCTTCCTGAAAAATACTCCACCAATTCTATCGAATCAACCCTCTCCAATCACTCTGCTGATCGGATCTGTTGAGGAGATTTTTCCCCTTACTTTGTCAACCTTGCTAGACATTTTTTCACACCAGTAAAAACAATGCCCCACCAACAACGTCGAAGAAAAAAAAATGCACCTCCAACCACGACAACTGGCACAACGTCACACCCTCTCGAACTGCTTCACCCTCTTGGGCCTGCGTCAGCTCTACATGACCTAGATAGGATCTGTGTCACACTTATGGGCCTGCATCAGCCTTTTCATCAACTAGATAGGCTCTGTGTCACTCATGTTGTTTATGTGCTATCCCTCTAGTGTTGCACTGCCTCTTTCTGGATATGTGTTGTCTCAGTCACCTTCCCGTCACAAAAACTTCATCACTTTGCTGATGGCTTTAGCTCCCCCTGATCTGCAATAGCTCTGAAACTATGTGTAAATTCTTGAATCTACTTAACAGAAATTTCTACTGCAGAAATCTAGTTTACTTCCCCTACTTGTGGTTTTACATTTACAAGTTATTTTTAGAAATATTCATAAAACAGGGAAGTGAACACACTACATATCTACACATACATACAGATCAAGTACTGTAGAATTACGTGCACATGACAAAGGAAACACAATATTTTTTGGAAAAATGTCCTTGGAAAAACCCAATGTGGGAAAAATGGTGTAGCATCTCTTGAGGGTTTTATTATTATCAAGAATTCTAAATACAAACAAAGGAAAAAGTAGTGGTTTTCCTAATAGAGAAATCCTGAAATATGTACCTCTATCTTCGAAGATAGAAAATATGGTTGATTCAGCTAAGGATGAGGAACCCCATAGGTGCCTACACAGTCACTACATCACCCTTCAGTTTGGCTGCGTCACTCCTTCTAGATCTATTGAATACGAGCCCTTTTCAGCCCACTGAAACCCCAGTGTTGTAGCCTCTAGCTCTGCATCAACCCCTCCTAGCCTCTGTCACCCTTCTATAACTACGTCAGCCTCTACGTGAGCCTTGCTGGGTCTGCATCACTCCTATTGGACCTATGCTACCTCTGCGTCACCCCTACTGGACTATCATGCCTCTCTGGTACATATTTTCCTCTCTGAAATTGTATTCTCGGCCTCAGATTTAAAATCCCTATGGAAATATACCCCTCGTTGCACTGCAATCTCACTCGAAAATTATTAGCAAACTACGCCCCAAATTTTGACTTAGCTCAAGTGCTACCACTCTGTGTGTGTTCTCCAACTGAACCCAAGCCTTCCTTTAATACTTTTCTCATGAACAATCAACGGTCATGATCTAATCTCTAATAAATGACTAATATTAGAAAATACCTGATCCTCATCACTTAGAACATTCTCACCCACATGTTTAAATTAATTCCCTTTAATTATTTAATTTCCCTAAGTTAGACTTAGGGTCTCCATTAAAATAAATAATTATTGGAATAACTTAAGTTCTGGGTGGAATTTCTCCAATCGACGCATGAGGCCAAAGGGGTGAAAAAAATCTTCGTCACAAGGGCCAATAATTAATTTTCATTTGGACCGCATTACATGAATCCACCCATGAGCAATTTGTTCCATCCATAATGCGAAACACAGGGTAAAATGAGTTTCAGTTCACACAGTCTAATTTTTTATGGATAAGGTGGTTGAAAAGAAAATTCAACGAGCGAACCTGTTGTGTGGGTCGTGTTATCACTCCACCAGATCTATAAGGTTGAGAAAGAGTCCAAACAGAGGTAACCACAGACCAATATTTTAGCTTGGTAGATATCCCTACCAAACTGGAGAGGTTTCTCTCCACAAAGTCACAACCAAGAGGGCTAGATGAATTAGGGTTTTAGGCTAGATATGAGTACATGGGTTTGTTTGTTTGAATTGGGTTTGCTGGATGGTTGAATTAGGTCAAAGAGGCTAGGTCAGGGAAAATAAGATTAGGATTGCAATCCATTCAATGGGGCAAGGTAGGTAGGAAGGCTAACACTTTAGGTTTATTGAGTGGGATGGATTAGATAGATGAGATGCTAGAAATAGCAAGACAATGCATGTATTCTTTCTAAACTGAAGAAGATGAACAAATTATGAAGATTTTCCCAAAATAGAGCATAGAAGATGTATTCTGCTTATCAAATTGAAAATAATCATATAATAGATATGAAATGGATCATGAAGACAAAACATTCATACATATGTGACATAAGAATAAACTATGCTAAATTTCCATACCAAAAGTATCCCAAAGAAATAATTTCAACTCTTTCATCAATTTCTCGCCAAATACTGATTACACTAGAGTCTCTGATCAATGCTACAAAATCCAACCTTTAAAACATGTCAAATAGTAAAATATATAGAGCTCAAAACAATTTCTCCCAACCTCAGGGGTTGAATCCATCATTGGAGGAGAAGTTCCACCAAAATCTAGTCTGATACCTAGAGCGTAGGGAGGTCAAACTAACTCATCCCTCACTTTTTGGAAACTGATTCATTACATCTCATCAAAAGTTTTCACCTAATGTATTTACCCTTTGGTAAGTGTAAAAACGTAATTACTACATTTACATCATTAAATTACATTGGTAAAACTTCATTTACCAAAGTGAAACTGAGAAAAACAGAGAAAATTTACAAATATCAGCAAACTCAGAAAATTTGTCAAAAGTGCAACGCCAATTTCAGCTCCACTTTTGAAGGGGTTCCCGGAGTCCAAATTGAGCTCGGGATAGCTCATTGGAAATCATATCCTATATAATTTCCATATATATGATTGTTTTACAAAATTGTGTTTATTTTTCCCTCCAAAAGTTGATTCTCCCAAGACTCATCAAAACCCCAGCGCTAGCCTCCAATACAAGGCATAAATGTGATTTTTTGGGTGTTTTTTGACTTTTTGACTGCTCTATTGGCTACAAAACGTTTTGTAAATTTTTTTTCCTGACTGTAATTGGCATTATGAATCCAATGGTGGTTTCAATTTGTCCATTGGAGGTCCCTAGAAAAAGAGCAGCACCTAGGGCGCTGTGCTTTTGACAATGTGATTGTGCAAAACTGCCAAAAATGCAAAAATTTCCAAAATTTCCCAAAATTTCTCAAATTTCTTCAATATTTATTCTGTGGTAGGCTGATGAGGTATGTTAGGAAATTATTGATGCCTCAGTAAGGATATCAAGCTTGTCCCCTTCATTTTTCTTGGTTAGGGTTTCAAGTCTTGATTTGGTCTTTTGGAGCTTTGACCTTGCAATCTAATTTCTTTTGCAGTAGTGTTTTTCCATCTTCCTCTGTAAATAATTATCCTTCTTTGCCTTATTTAGGAGCTTCTCAAGATTATCATTGGCCTTTTCAAGCCAATTCTCATGTTTCTCATTGAACATGATGGCAAACTGCTCATTTAAGGTGAGCTCATTGGAAAGTTCAGTCTCCTTTTGCCTCTCTAGCTCTAGAGCTCTTTTCAACCCTCTATTCCTAGGTCTCCTTTTTGGCACTCATTCTTATTTTTCATTTGTTTCACCATAACTCTCATAAGCCGCATAAAGCAAAGAATTTGCATTTTTTTCTTCTCTCTTTTCTTTGAGAAGTTGCATCTCCATGATTTCCTTCTTGGTTTTGAGTTGTTGATTTTCCTGCTCGTAGATGAAATCACAAAATTGATTTTCCTGATTTGGGAATACTTCTCCTTGATAATAAAATTGGAGGCCTCTTAATCATGCTGCTCATCCAAGTCAACAAGGTCAAAAAAAAATTTCTGTCTCATGGAGGTCTTCCTCCTTGTTGATCATGTTAGCCCTCTATTAATTTTTTTCGACAAGCAAGAAAGGGGTTAAAGCTGTCTTTTGAGATTTCAAAGAGTGCATTTCTCCGATGACACATCATCCCTAAAAAACCTCCTTTGTGACTTGCCCTTTGATGAATCCTAACTGCAATTCCCGCTACAAAGCCTCTCTGTTTGTTAAGAAGAATGCCCAAGAGCCCCCCTCCCCCCTTTTCCATAGTTTCTCACTCCCATTAAGCCTCTCTGTTTCTTTACCTTTTTCCGCTGCGATAATTCCTCATTAATCCCTCATTATTCATCTAGTTCCCTTTTTAACCTCACAAACACCCTTTGTTTCGCTTAAAAATCCCTTCATCCCCCTTACGGTTACCCTTGTTGGCCTTAAAATGCATGAAAAAATGGGCTAAAAAACCCACTTTCCACCTTATAACGAGCTAAGCCCCTTTTAGGCCACGCCCCTTTAACCACTTGCCCACCACGCGACCGAGATGCCGAGACCAGGTGCTAAGCCCATAGGCACTTATTGCAATCGGAGGTCTCGCGGCAAGCATCGTTTCTTTGTTATTCATGAAAATCTCCGATGCGATCGCTTGTCGGTTTCTACGGAGCGTGGGTGTATGCTCCGCCGTCGATATATAACGGATCGACAGGCTCGGTGCTAATCAGCACTCTGCACCTATTGCCCCTATCCGTCCGCTCCTCCGATTTCATCGGAATTTTCAATCCGCCTTGAGATCGTATGCAAAGCTTTGTTGCATCGCATCCCCACTCCAATCGCAATCGGAATTTTCTCCCGTGTCCTCCGCCGCCTCCCCAATTGCGATCCTCCGATTCAATCATGGTCGTCCATCCAATCAAATCCGATGGTCGATTTATCGCTCCGCTCCTTCATGCCCATCGGCCTTCCCTTCGAGTTAATCCCCATCGTTGATCTATCACTCCGATCTAATGTCCATCGCATAATCACAACTTTGCTCTAATCGCAATCGAAAAAGTCTTAATGTCGCCTTCTGTCTCTCTCGACTGCGATTCGCCGATTTTATCGTGACCGTCCATTTGATCCAAGATTGACGGTCCACATCACATCGCGCTTTCACCCATATTTCTTCGTCGGAGCCTCTTTTAGCGCATCGTTTAACCTTCGCCGTTGATTGCCTCCTACGATCTAACGGCCCAAAGCTAATCGCCCTCCCCCCTAGCTGGGTACTACCATCAAATGGCCCGTGTTGATTCATTTCCATCTCTTTTCTTTGTAAATCCACCCAAACGCTAAACTTTGGGTTTCAACGTTAATTCTAGTCACTTCCACCGAGCTTTCGCCCTCGCATTCCCCATTTTTGCCACCATTCCACAAGTTTTCAAAGCATCTCTTCCGCCACCTGGATTTTATAATTGGTTTATTTTATGATGCAAGTTTTCGCGAGTGGTTAACTCACCCCTTTGTATTCCATAATCACGTTGATCGTGGTTTAGAAATCACGAGAGAGGCCATTTCATCAACGACCCAAATGTAGCAGACGACGAGAGATTCAAGGGATTTGGGCGCTGTAAATTGAATATTTAGAGCCTAATCCCGTATTCAAAGGATAAAGACACAGCTTTGAAGACACGACGAGCACATGGAACAGCTGGTTCCGTGTTTGAATATCTCGTGGGACGTTTTTCTCCAGTGCGGTACATCTTCCCATTAAATCCTCCATGCCTCCTCGAACCCTTAAACAAATGAACACAACGGCAGGGAAGTTTCTACGCCCGTGCGCTAGCGCTATGAAGCATGTAGGCCTTGCAGATTTTCCACCCGCTCATTTTATTCCAAGGCTGGTGCGAGAGCTCCAAAACGACGTAAAGGACTTCAAGAACACATCCAAGGTCAATCTCGACCTGACTAGGACCCCCAAAACAAGCTGCGCAGTACATACAACACTACGAGCCATTAAAGCGGTATGGGCGTGAATGATTCCGCCATCCCCGCTCTTAATGAGACAAATTAAATGTTCATCATCCCACTCCCTTTCCTAGTTTTTTCTCCTGTAAAAACTCCCCAAAACAGATTATTGAGGGTTCCGTAGTTGCTCGGAAAATTATGCGGTGAGATAATTTTTGTATGCATTTTGTAGGAACTCTTATATGAATGTACAGATCCCATTGGGTTTCGGTGAGGAGGAGTCTCCATATATAGGAGGATTATGGTCTTTGGTGTCTCACAGCTTTTTAACTCTTCCCTTTATGTGTTAGTTTAATTGTTCATCACATTTCATCCGCTTTTCTTGTATCATGTTTCTGGAATGTGAGGTGGTTCACTCTGGTTTTCGCATGAATTTATCCTAGTTGATACTCATGCTCGAACAGGTCAAGCTGCTTTAAATATGGCATCAGGCATGATATACTATTTCACTTTCCACTTCAACCATACTGCTCGCTATATTAGCTTCTTTGGGATGTTTATTTTTAAAACGCTATTTTCATGTATGGATTCTTAAATTGGTAAGCCCATTACATGTTAATACTTTTTCCTGGATATCATCTCAATGACAATTAGTATTATCTTACATCTTGCATACGCAGTAAACACCTTTATCGATTATTTATTTCCGTGAGGTATTTTTTGAGCCGGCCCTCTTTACGGTAAGCTACCTTTGAATTATCCGATGCATTTAGATTAGAGTGTCACATCTTGCCTCCCGCAGTATTCCTTTCCCTGTTTCAAGTTTACGAAAGTTTTGGTCCCATTCTAATAAACTTTCTTGTTTATAAGAGATAGCATGAGAGCTTTTTTGCGATAACTCCCTATGTTATATCGTATGCTCCTTGCTATATAAGATGTCCTAGGCAAACGCGGTCTTTCACAACTCAAGGATGTCTCTAGGGTCAACAACATCTTTTTGGTGTCGTTTCCAGGGGAACGAAGTTAAGAAAATTTAAATCCACGGGCCTCGACAAAATCTTTATTCACTCTTTAGAAAGGTAAGCATGAAGAGTTGAGAGTTGTAGATCCCTCACCTTGGCGACTCCATAGTTCCTAAATGATTAAAAGACTCCATCGGTGATCGGTGAGGCCACCGATTATCTTGTTTTCACGAGACTCCACCTGGGAGACCATGTCACAGTACAACATCGCCCATGCTAAAGACCAAGCCACTTCACCAGAGTGGAAGACTCGAGCCGCTTGCAAAAAATGCATCCAAGTTTCATAGCGAGTGTCGAGATGAAATGTCACGTGGCTTGGCAAAAGTCGAAAGTGGAGGACCTTCCAGAGCTATTCTTCTTCTCGACTCAAGTGTTAAACCCGGGCTTAAGAAAAATATTTCTAGAATTGGTGGTTGAAAGATATGGAGAGTCGAGATCGAATTTCGAACTCACAAGAAAAGCCATGTCAGCTTCGAGACCCGAGAGCCTTTTGGAAAGTCTCCCTCCCCTAAAGAGAAGAGATTCAACCGCCTTTCGAAGTACAAGAAGAAAATGATCCGGTTCTCAAGAGCCACGTTGAAGACGCGGTGGAAGATGCAAAAATCAAAGCGGCCTAGAATAAAGACGACCTACCGATCATGGAAGGCACGAAAGAAAAAAGTGTACATCATGTGTTCATTGATCCCGTGGCAAAATATATGGAGGCTCGACTAGCTCAAATTCTCCAGCAGTGAAAAACATGCCGAGCTCGAAGTGGACTTAGCGACGATGTACGATGAGTCCTTCGGTTCGGAAGATGAAGGAGACACTCTACCCCAAGATAATCTTCTTCTCAATCCAATGGAAGAAGAAGAGATCCTGTTGAAGCCTCACCCGCAAAATATTCATAACCGAGGTATATTTTCATGATCCTTATGCTCATTTCCTATAAACATTTAAGGAAGGATCAAAGGTCTTTTGAGCAAACCTTGTTGCGGACAAAAAAAGAAATTTTTTTGAAGCTGCGACGAAGAACGAGAAAGAGTGGGAGCGGCCGCCGCCTATCCGGCCTACTTAAGCGAGGCGAGCAGAAACGTACCAGTCATGGGATCACTTGATGGAATGGTTGCATTAGAAGAAAATTTTTGTAAGTTAGACTTGTAGATAGTCCAGATTAGAGTAGGGTAGGTAGGAAAAGCTCAATAAAGCTCGATCCGTGAGCATGTAGTTAGTTGTTTTAATTTGCCTAAAGTCTAACAAGCCGCAGATAGTCTAATCTCGGCTTGGCTCTTTTTCAATTTCTATTTTAGAATGTAGAGAAGAAATCGTGCATACGCGTTTAATCCTAGCAGTCTGCAAAGCTTTAGGTAGAGAAAATGTGAGACCAACAGGGTTTAATTTGGTCTCATGGAGTAATAAGGGTAGAAGTAGAATAGGGTTTATTTTTTCTTGTTTGTAAAAATTGATGATGTAGGTGGTGCACGAAGTTCTCGACACGCCCAAGGATGAACGTGCCGTCCCCAAGTGGAGCCAATGTTGATCGCATGTTAGCTCCCTCTATTAATTTTTTGACAAGCAAGCAAGGGTTAACGCTGTCTTTGAGCTTTCAAGGAGTGCATTTCCTATGATGACACATCATCCTACATACCTCCTTGTGACTTGCCCTTTGATGAATCTCTAGCTCGCAATTCCCGGTTACAAATCCTCTGCGTTTGTTAAGAAGAATGCCCAAGAGCGCTTTTCCATAGTTTCTCACTCCCATTAAGCCTCGTTTTCTTTACCTTTTTTCCCCTCTGATAATTCCTCATTAATCCCTCATTAGTCATCCAATTCCCCTTTTTAACCTCACGAAACACCCTTTGTTTGGCTTAAAATCCCTTCATCCCCCCTTACGCGTTACCCCTTGTTGGCCTTAAAATGCATGAAAAACGGGCTAAAAACCCACTTTCCACCTTATAACAGAGCTAAGCTCCTTTTAGGCCAGCCCTTTAACCACTTCCCCACCACGCGACCGAGAGCGAGACAGTGTGCTAAGCCCACAGGCACTTATTGCAATCGGAGGTCTCGCGGCAAGCACGTTTCTTTGTTATTCATGAAAATCTCTGATGCGATCGTTTGTCGGTTTGCGGAGCGTGGGTGTATTACCCGCCGTTGATATATAACAAATCTAACAGTACCGGCGCTAATCGCACTACGCCTATTGCCCCTATCCGTCCGCTCCTCCGATTTTCTGCAAGAACCGTCGATCTACCTCCCGGATCGTACGGCACTCGTCGCATCGCATCCCCGCTCCAATCGAAATTAGAATTTTCTCCCGTGTCCTCCGTGCCTCCCAGGTGCGATCCTTCAATTCAATCATGGCCGTCCATCCGATCGCAGCCGACGATCCGCATTTATCCTCGCTCCACTCCTTCGTGCCCACTCGGCCTTCCCTTCCGAGCTTTAATCCCCCATCGTTTATCTATCACTGCGATCTAACGGCCATCGCATAATTGCAACTTCGCTCAAATCGCAATCGCAAAAGTCTTAATGTCACCTTCGTCTCTCTCGATTACGATTCGTCGATTCGATCGTGACCATCCATTTGATCCTAGATCGACGGTCCACATAACATCACGCTTTCACCCATATTTCTTCATCGAGCCTCTTTTAATTGCATCGTTTAACCTTCGCCATTGATCGCCTCCGCGTGATCCAACAGCCCAAAGCTAATTGCCCTCCCCCTTAGCGTGGGTCCTACCATCAAATGGCCCGCGTTCATTCATTTCCATCGATTTACTTTGTAAATCCACCGAAATGATAAACTTTGGGTTTCAACGTTAATTCGGGTCTCTTTCAGCCGGCTACGCTGCATTCCCCATTTCCACCACCATTCCACGAGGGTTTTTCAAAGCATCTCTTCCGCCACATGGATTTTTATAATTGGTTTATTTTATGATGCGAGTTTTTGCGAGTGGTTAACGACCACCGTATTCCATAATCACGGTGATTGTGGTTTAGAACATAGAGAGGCCATTTCATCAACGGGCCAAATGTAGCAGACGGCAGAGATTGAAGGGATTTGGGCTTTCAGTAAATTGAATATTGAGAGCCTAATCCCGTATTCAAAGGATAAAGACATAGTTTGAAGACTCGAAGACCACACGCAACAACTAGGTCTATGTTTGAATATCTACGGGATGTTTTTCTCCCATGCGGTAGCACTTCCCATTAAAGCCTCCATGCCTCCTTGAGCCCTTAAACGATGATGAACACACCGCCACGAAGTTTCTACACCAGTCGCGTTAGCGATTATGAAGCATGGAGGCCTTGCAAATTTTCCACCCAGTTCATTTATTCCGAAGGCTAGTGCGGATCTCCAAACAGACGAGAAAGGACTTCAAGAACACATTCGAGGTCAATCTCGACCTAACTAGGACCCCCTCGAAATAGGCTACAGAGTACATATAGCACTACAGAGCCATTAAGCGGTATGGGCGTGAACGCTTCACCATCCCGTCTTAATGAGACAAATTAAATGTTCATCATCCACTCCCTTTACTAGTTTTTCTCCTATAAAACTCCCCAAGAATGCATCGTTGAGGGTTCCGCATTTATCAAAAAAATTATGCGGTGAGAGAATTTTTTTGTATGCATTTTGTAGGAACTCTTATATGAATGTACAGAGCCCGTTGGGTTGCGGTGAGGAGGAGTTCCATACGTAAGGAGGATTCTAGTCTTTGGTGTCTCACAGCTTTGTAACTCTTCCCTTTATATGTTAGTTTAATTGTTCATCACATTTCATCCGCTTTCTTGTATCATGTTCGGAATGCGAGTGGCTCATTGGTTTTCGGTATGAATTTATCCTAGTTGATACTCATGCTCGAACCAGAGTCAAGCGCTTTTAAATATGGCTCGAGCATGATATACTATTTCACTTTCCACTTCAACCATACTTATGTTATATTAGCTTCTTTGGGATGTTATTTTTAAAAATGCTATTGTCATGTATGGATTCTTAATTGGTAAGCCCATTACATTTTAATGCTTGTTCCCGGATAGCATCTCAATGACGCTAGTATTATCTTACATCTTGCATACGCATTAAACACCTTTCGATTATTTATTTCTGTGAGGCATTTTTTAGAGCCGACCCTCTTTACATGAAGTCGCCTTTGAATTATCCGATGCATTTGGATTAGAGTGTCACATCTTGCCTCGGTATTCCTTTCCTCGTGTCAAGTTTCTGAAATTTTTGGTCGCATTCTAATCAAATTTCTTGTTTACAAGAGATAGCATGAGAGCCTTTTTGCCGATAACTCCCTATGTTATATCGTATTCTCCTTGCTATATAACATGTCCTAGGCACCGGTCTTTCACAACTCAAGGCTATCTCTAGTTTCTGACAACACTCCTCATGAATGGCCTTCTCATGTACATCTTCCTCTGCCATATTTTGTTTAACCTTTTGATACTTTGCTTTGTTCATTAATGAGGCAAGGTCCTTCCCACAATCTATGGGGAAAACACCTGCCTATTCACTCTTTGATATGTCTTTTTCCAATATGCCCAATTCAGCCCTCTTAGGCTTGCTCGACCATAGCTCTACTTGGTGATCCAATCGACCATGAGATGGTGATGATGGTGGTGATGGTAATGAAATAGGTGAAGTGGACTAAGGTGGAGAAATAGATGTAGCGAGCATGATATGAAGAAGGTACATCTTCGAGCATGTGAAGCGTCACGGGAGCAGAGTGAAGATGTCATTGGACTGAAAGGTGTCCCATGAGATGCTTAACCGATCAAGGTGATGGAGTACAATAATTTTTGATCAAATGAGTGGTGGAAGAGGTTGTTCATCTACGGGTCATAGTCTCTCTTTTGTATAATGAATGCCATTTTGTCTATTCTCTGAATAGATACCATGGGATATTGAGCAATCTTACTCTTGTGAAGTGCATAAGCAGATCAATATGGTATGTGTAGAGTGAGAGAACCTTCTTACAAGAGAAGTACATCATGATGATTTTCATCATGGGGGAATACCTATCAAGAAGGTAGTTGAAATGGAAGACCCTCTTCCTCTCATTTTTGTACCTTGGTTTGATGGATGGTTCATAATACGATGCTCCAAATATTTGGATTTAAACCACTTCTCACGCATGTTTGGAATCCACGTGGCAACAAAAATGATATATGTAGATACGGTGAAGGTCACACCGTGAGGTCACCTGATTGTCTCTAAGTTTTGAGATGAAGACTCTACTCAACATAGAATGATGTTGAACCCTCTGAATCATGTTGCAAAAATCAAGGCAACCTACATACTCAAAAACAAGTGATAGTCATAGGAGAGGCCATCGGTTCATTTGGGTTGGTGGGCTTCAACCTTAGGATTATTCCTCCTTTGTGACACCCTTCTCTTTTTCTCTATCCTTCCCTTCTTGTCTATCCTCCTCTTCTATATAGTCTTTTTCTTCCTCCATAGTGTTTGGTGGCCAAGAATCCCTAGGGATGAGGTGGGTGGGAATAAGGATTGGAGATAGGTCTAGGGAATAGGGATAAGTCTAGGAAAATTTAGGGATATGGGGGAAGGGGCTATGGAGCTTTGGGAGGTGATAGGAGGTTGAAATGTCAAGGGAATTGGAAATGACAATTAAATTACGGAGTTGGAGGAAGTGGTTGCCTAGGAAATTTAGAAGCCTAGGACTTAGGGTTTTAGGGGAAAAGGGGTTTAGCGACTAGGAAATGGTAGTGTAGGGGTAGGTATAGGTTTAATAATGATGTAGGAAGGGATTTTAGTTTTAAAGGGCATATAATTGGGAATAAGGAATATAATTAGGGTTTCTTCACTAGACCAAATGCCAATTTTACTTAGGAACAAGAACACTATGAAATGAATGCTTAGGAGTGCAAGGAGGAAATAAAAAATGATGAACTTACTTGTCGAGGAGGGTGTTAGAAGCAATTGCTAAAGGTTTGGAAGAGCGTGCTTGAGTTTTGGTGCTTGGAGATCTCATTGGGCAAAATCACAATGCCTTGCATAGAAGCACGAGTGCACCTTAGTAAAAAGCGCGGTGTTACTGCTAAAAGCACATCACCTATTGAGAAAGCGCGGCAGCCACCCTCGAAAAGTGCAACGCCACAAAAATTTTGCCTCTGACCCCTGCAATTCAAATTTTTGAGCTAAAGGGAGTGTATTCTCAATAGATGCAAGAGAAAATCAACTTCTTACTTGTCTTGTGGTGGTCTTTATAATAGATCATTTTAATGAATTGGGCCTTGGGACCCATTTTCTTTTATTTTCATTAAATTTGCACTTTGAAACTATACCTTTGCATTTGATTTTTTCTTTGACAAATTGATCATTTAGTGACTTTGAGAAATCTTTGAATTTGACATTTTTGATGCTTTGGCATGTTGGAACTTTGAGACAGGTAGCTTAGGAATTATGAACTTTTTACATTTTGAATGACATAAAATTACATAGTGAAAATTAAAAAATTACATCTTAAAACCAAAATTACATGCTTTGAAATAAGAATTTCTCTCTATAAATCATCTTCATATGGTGAAGAGATGTTATTGGATCACCCTTTACATGTTGGTGTTATGCAATGGAAATGAAGTTTTATTGGGACCTTGGAAACCCTAATGACCTAATGAAACCTTGATTAACCTAATTTCATGTTGACATGATGACTTAGACCTCATGACTTATGTACATTTCGCAAGGTATGAAAGTATGCAACAAGTAATCAAATAGTAAGGAAGAGTGATGTTTTTGGGCTAGGGCTACCATCAATGATTAAATTTTTTTAATGCAAACCTAATGGAATGATAAAAAAATTATGAATGAGACCCTAATATGATATGAAAAGAGGGTTTTTGATCATTGATGGTAGGATGCAAATAATGACACTAACATTGGCCTTTTTTTGGGATGATAGCTCTAAAAGAGGTGTCAAGAACACTGTAGAACATAAAGCCTTATCAATTGGGCCAATACGAGTTAAAAACTCAAACTAATAAACATGATTGAATATCGATAACTTAGTTGAAATATACTGACTCAAGACAAACTCAAAATTGACTAAAAAATTGACTCAATACTAACTTACTTGACTGAGAAACTGAACTTTCAAAATAGCAGAAAATTAGTGAAACTCCATGGCCTTCACTTCGGGCTCGAACTCCAATGATTCTCTACTTCACACTTGCAAAAAAGGTAAAGCTGATATTTAAAATGATATGGGAAAATGTTTGAGAAATTTGATTTAGAAAAGATAGTGCCTAAGGAGCCTACCATTAGTTTGGTCCTCCTAAGCACTCTTGTCCATTCATATCTTCAAGAAAATAATCATTCTATCCCCGAGAAGCTGAAATATGATATGGCCCTTTCGATAGATTCTCAAATTTTCCATGCTTACCCTTATCCTCATTTCTAGTATCCCAGCTGAGTACTACATCTCCAACCTTGAAGTTGTCTTCCTTTTTTTTCTGGTCATAGATTTTATTTATCTTTTTATGGAGTTTTGAGGTATTTTTGAAATACCTCATCTCTCATCTCGTTGAAGGTGGATCATTTGATTAATTCGATGATGTTTTTCATTTTTCCCAGTCCCTCGCTTCTTGCAAAAATTTCATAACCGGGATCGCCATAAATGGGGCCATCTACCTTGGACCTATATTTTCCCTTAGTGGTTGGAAACACCTAATAGGGTTGTTTATTATCCACTCCTACCTAGGGAGGTAACACTATTACATGCTCAAAGCTCCAAATTTGGAAGAGAATCCCATTATGAAGTCTCATTTGTGCCCTTGATTAACAAAATTGGTTCACTTAAAATCACTAATGAATTATTGTACCTAATGGTGATGAAGCACATAGGATCTTATATGTAATTGGCACGTTGTTTCATCATGGGTTAGGAAACTCAAGCTGGGGCCCAATTCCACCAAAAAAAATCATATTTAAATTTATAAGGGATACATTGAGAGCCATGGGTCTCCATCATGTGTTAGAGCATCATTTCATTCCATGGGAACCCTCAACACCTTCAATAGCTTCTTCATTGCCCCACATTATTCGTGAGATGATGCACTTTGACCAACATGACTTAGCGAGCTTCGCATGATCAGGAAAATTGATCCAAGGCCTCGAGGAGGTTTGTCTCACCCTTGATACATGGGAGGGTTAGCCACCATCATCATAGCCCTCATTTGGAAACCCATGAGACCAACGTATGTGCCCCAAACCCACTTTGGGACCCCATAAAATGACTTGCATGGAGAATTAGGGGTCATCCCCTAATTCATCTTTATTGGAGCCCTCTCTCACATCATGGCACTTAGAGGACTCAACAAGTCCCTCCAACAACCCTTTTATATCACAATTCCATCAATTCAGCTCACTTATGGATGGTTTTTTCATAACTTATAATAGCTACTTGGTTGACTTGTTACCAAAACTTGTTTCTAGCATTATTTTAAAATTTTTGGGGGATCATTAGGATAATTCAATTAGGAGAGACTCATATAAGTAGAATGAGTCTCCTTTGTGAGAACTCATCATCATCATTTGGATTCTTCTCTAGTAAAAGAACTTGCACTTTTTCTTCGAAAGCTATTAGAGTATCACTTTCACTTTTTCTTTCCAAGCTATTGGATTATCTTGGATGCACTATGATATTTGGAGCTGATTTTTGATATTTTCTTGGAGATACTTCTTGAATATGGTTGGATATATTGCATTATTATCTTGTAAGTTCTTTTTGTTGATGAAAATTTTCTCTTGAAATGTCTATCTTGAATATGGATGGATATATTGCATGATTATCTTGTAAGTTCTTTTGTTGATGAAAATTTTCTCTTGAAAATGTCTAATGTATGTAATTGTTGCACCTTATGTAAATGTTATGTTGTGCCATAATTTTGTTGAAGAATTTTTTTGGTAAGTTATTTGGTTGGCTCCTGGATATGTTACTCATGCTATAACATGCAATGAATGTTCCTAGTCATGAAATATTATTTTTCTTCATGAAACTCCATATTCCAATAATAGGTAAATTGTTGAAGGTTGGTAGTTATGGAATCAATTTTTGACTTCCTTGGAGGAAAAAATTTGGCCGATATAATTTGGGAATCAAATTTTGACTTCCTTAGTATTTTTTTTCTCCTAAATTTTGATCGCTTAAAGGTAGAGGCGAGAAATCTAGGGCTTGCAGTGAAATTTTAGGGAGGTGGATTTTCAAGGATCTAATGATCCAAACATTAAGCTTAGGGTCTAGGCTACATGTTGTGGATCATTTGCATATCCTTTTCTATTTTATTTTGAAAAATAAAAATAAAATAAAAAATCTGAAATTCGAAAAGGTATATGCTATAGTATAATGTTTTTTATCTTTGTAACATAAAAAAAGAAATGTTTCTAAAAGCTTGATTTAAATTAGGTTTATTGTTAAACTTTAGTTTCATGTTTAAAAGTCGAGCAAGTCTCCGAGCGGAAGTAGCAAGTATTGAAGATTATAACCGAATGATAAAATGCGGAGGCGCAAAGAGCTCATGAGTTATTGAATCAAGTGCCCCCTGTGATTGACCTTGTTTGACTCGCGGGGTAAACAACGATCAAAGGTGTAGATTCATTGCGGTGGGACTAGCAAAATTTTTCCGCCATACTCACAGGAGCCTCCCGCAATGATGTCATGAGGCAAAGTGGAAGACAAGCTGTAATCCATGATAAACCTTGTCAACGGCTTTTTACACGTCATTTCGGGGCATTTATTATGGGTTTGCGGGGCTTTTAAATTGATATTTATCACATTTTCAAATCATTTGTAATTGTTTTCCCATTTGAGCCGTGTCGTCACCACCTTTTCATTCTCCACTACTTTACGGATTGCTTCTCTTGTCCGTACATCCATGGCCAAGTGATTTTTCACTACCTCGTTCGACTAGCCATATTTCCCTCATGGAAAATGAGAGAGACATCCAAGATATCGTGTCTTCCATAAACCATCCCCTCTTTTATCATCAAGTAACCCTAAATGCCGAGAATTCCCCGGTTTTTCTCGCCATGAAGAAATCCGGTGTCCGTTCGCATGTATCCCAAAAGCTCATTTCTTTCCCGAATTTATCACGTTGGTTGGTTTCTTCAATGTATCTCTGGTAAGTGCTTTATAATGAATTCGCAGGGGGAGAATGTTCTAGAGGTGTCGACGTAGTTGATTTTCCAAGCGTTTTGTTTCTCTCGAAGATGAGTCATCACTTCAATTCTCGAATACTCATTGGAAAGTTATTTTTGAAAACCTTTCAAGAGAAGAATTTAATCGAGTGTATGTTTCATTTGAGACCAAATTCAAAATAATTTCAACTAGAAGGTGAAGAATTCAATTTGGAGATTCTTGATGTCTGAGAATAGACCAGGTTCCCGAGTTGTATTGCAAAGTCGAGGCAAAGATAATGACCTTACGGTTGACAAATCGGTGTTGAGGAATGTACGCAATGATGATGAAACCGAGGGACAGGTCTGGATATTCCATCTTTTACTGCAAGAGCTGTCAACTCTGACTTTGATGAGACTTTTTCTCTCACATGTTCCTCTAAATTCCCCTCATTGATTGTTTATTTATTCTTATATCAAAATGTTGAAGAATTTATGATTTTGGGGTTAAATATAATGGATGTCAACAAACGAGAGCGGTCGGTTATATTTTTGGATCGACATAATTAGAAGAGAGGGAAACGAAACAGAGTTTTTTGAGTTTTCCAGTCAAGATATGTCAATTTCTTATAGAATATTGAATGGGATTTCTCCCCCTTGTTTTCTACCAAAATCCGGGGAGCTTTTTACGAGTTGGGACCTAGTTGCGAGGTTTGGGGATTGGTTTGTGTTTGAGGAATATTCGAGATAAGATTGTATGGAACTAATATTGAGCCTTACAGGGCTCCCAAATTTTGTGCCTATGAGGCTTTTTTCCCCTTGAATTCATCGATGACGAGTCTCAATGTAGATCGGGTGCATTTTTTTTCCCATGAAGAAAGGTCTCATGTATAAGTTGCCCATGAGTGTGGGACCCTTTGTGGTAAATATGAGACAAGCATTTGGTGAAGTGTCTTAGTTGTTGGAAGAGACACATCTCATTCTTTGGGTGAAAAATGGTCATATGATCCTCATGGAGTGATTTCCCAAAGGAGAGCTGAAAATGGATATTCTACTTTTTACTCACGAAAGCGAGACATGAGCGAGGGAAAAGTTGGCAAACCCGAGGGAGAAGTAAATTCGGCAAAAAACAAGCATTTAGACACCTATTATAACCGAAAAGATAAATAAAGAAGTAAGGATTACTGTTGTTGAGTTAGATGGTGAAGAGCCAAGAGAGGAGAAAAGAACTAAGTTGGTCGAAGATCATTCTTCAAATTCACCAGGTTTTACCTTCCATTTAAATGAAGAGAAAAATGCTCCCTCTTCTCCGGAGGTCATGAGCTTTACCAAGAAAAAGGTGCCCTCGATCAAACGGGTGTTTACACAGATTGAAGAGAAGAATCAAAGAATAAAAGCTAATACGGAGGTCTCAAGCTGAGCATCACATAGCTACTAATCGGACTAGGTTGCTAACCGTGATGGATCTCGAGAAGGATCAATTCGAGAATGGTTTTAACACATCCAGCAGGGGATGTCTCTTGGATCCTCAAGCGGTTTCAATGCTTGTAGATATAACTATGGATGTTAAGAAGATCCCACCGTTGGATAAGATGAATCTACATACGTAGATTTCGGATAATTAATTGTCAATGATCTAACTAAGACCAATGCCATGGTCATTAAAGATGAAAATATGCTAGCAAAAGTTATCAAGCGAGTTCAATTTGGAGAAGGCCAATTCAAGGGCCTTATCGGTTCAAAATGAGGAGTTGAAAAAGATTATCATAAAGGTTGGTGTATATCCTAGTGACAAAGCTGCAATCACTGAAGTTCATGGAGAATGTCTGAAATAGAGATATCCACCTTGAGGGAAAAAAGATGAAGTTACATCTTTGCGAGCATTAAATGGGCTGTAGAAGTGGCGGAGGTGGAGAAAGAGAAAGAGGAACTCCATCAGCAATTGTTGCGTAAATAAGAAGAATTGTCTAAAATAAAAGCGGACTTCCATCTCTTTACAAAATCACATTGAAAGTCATACTTGTACCTTTTTTTTCCTACGGGTGATGCGGATCCCCCAAGCACATATTGCTCAACTCAACACAGAAATGAAGATGGCAGAAAGAGATCGCAAGAAAGCTCAAAGCGAGAAATTAGAAACGGCCATAAAGATCATGCGATCACTAGGAAATGAAGTTGATCATAATAAACTAAATTTGCAAAAGGATGAAGCCGAGATTAAAGATCTCAAAGATAAATTAAAAGGAAATATCTCACTTATAAAGGCTAAAGATATCATTTGGGGTGAAATTATCTCGGAAATGAAGTCCAATTGGAAATTCTTGAATATAGTTGCAAAGGAGAAAAGCCTTATCTCAGAATATGAAGAAGAGATCCTATCTGATAAGAAAACAAGAATTAAGAGAGCCAATTGGGCTAGCAAGTTCATAAAATTTATTAATTCCAAGTCGGATGAGGAATTAGAAGACATTGGAATAAAGGATAGATATTTCTATGCTTGTGGAGGTTAATAAGCCGATAATTAGGAATGATCTCCGAAAAAGTTACTGGAAAAAGAGACTCATCGGGAATCAAAGAGACAGTGAACAAGTTTGATATATCATTTGAAAAATTGACAAGAATAGGTTTAGCTTCATGTTGGACAGAGAAAGGAAACATTCAGTCATGGAAATTTTATGAAGATTCATTAATACTAGCAAAAAGCAAGATGGATAACGAGGCATGAAAAAGGCATAGATTTTAAAAGGAGAAATGCAGTGTTTAATTTCTTGCAAAGGCATTTCAATTTGTTATGGATGGTGAAGACTCTCTTCACGAAATACCTACACATGTTGTCAGATTGTTGCATTCGAAAGTTGGAATATCATAGTTTCAAAAAAATTCATCAAAAACCCAAAGTGAGATATGGAAAAAGTGCAAAACATTCTCAATGGACTCAGACAAAAGGAATTCCAACATCTCAACAAAAAGTAGTACAGTGACTCAACAACAGTATCGGAAAGTGGCTATTCCTATAGATTAGGAATTTTCAATTTCACGTTATGTTATTTTCTCAAAATCATGTAAATTGTAATAGGACCTTTTTGAGGCATGTACCTCGATGACATCGTAAGTATTTAAAGTAATTAGAATTAGTTTCATCGTTGGAAAGCTCGTTTTGTTATTTTGTATTTAAAGAAGATTCCAAGAAAGGAAAAGGTTTTCGAGTTTTGAACCTTGAAGCCAAATTTTTTGTACTCAAGAATGGAGAATTAATGAATGAGTATGCAAGTTTCTATCATTCTTGTTTATGCTTTGAAAAGTTTTCCATTTTACACAATGTCTTCTTATCTCGTGAATAAATAGAGTAATGAGCGACGAGGGTCTCCTTTATACATATGTATTTAAGACTTAAACAAACCTTAATGTGCGCTCCTCTGTTTTAACTTTATCTTTACTTAATTCTTCGGGGTTTTAAAATGATAGATTCTCGTTTTGAAACAACATATAAGATTGAAATCCTCTTATATTTTTCTTCCGTTCATTTAATTCGAAGCATAAGTGAAATATAGCATTGCGAACATGCATGGATTTGAAATTTAAGGGTTACATAATCAATGTTTAAGGGTTTATAAGACAGAGACATATATATATTCATTTGTGACATAATCGGATAATGTCTTAAGTACTCGATTCCTTATCACATCTAAGGGATTGTCTCTTAAGGTACAACATAAATTGGTGCCGTTGCTGGGGGAACGAAGATTCGAAGGTTTTCCCTAGGTTTTATTTTACATTTCCTCCGGTTGTTCATAGAGGAGGAAATAATAAGTCTGTGTTTTTTTTAAAATAGCTACGGCTCCTAAGAAACCTCACACGAGTTCGGATACCTCTCGACAAAAGTTCTCGTTTTGTCCGATCCCGAGAAGCTTGTTTCAAAGAAGGGCTAGAAACCAAAAAATATTTGATACACCGGACGTTGCACTTGCTTGCACCGGGCAACATTTCACACACTTTCTCATCCAAGGATATTTCCAAGAAACTCATTTTCTCGGAAAAAGAATCCTCACCATCACCCATTCATTTTCAAGAACCTACATTAGAAGAGAAATCTTTTGAGTTTGTGTCTTTCCCTCTTACTGTAAACTCAACCTCATATAGTTACCAGACTCTTCTCGCAATCATTCATACACCAATCCCTATATCGGGTTGTTCCACCTCACTCACCCCCCACCTACAATCGGGTATTCATTTTACCCCCGCTCAAGGAGCGATTAACCGAGGGCATAAACATGGTGGCCCCTCGCTTTCTTGATGAATAGATATGGACCATTAAATCTACCCCAACCAATGAATGCAATGCCTCGGGATTATCTCAAGTTACTCCCTAGATTTACTGGTGAAGATGAAATAACTCGTAGAACAACACTTGCCCTTGTTTTGCACATTTGTCGAGAATTTCAATGTTGAGCATTTAGATGTTGTAATGAGACTTTTTTGTTCGGTCTCTAAGTGGAGACGCAAGGAAATGGTTTAAAGGATTACCTGTTGGTTCAATAAATAATTGGGATGAACTAGAAAGACGGTTCACCGAGAGATGGGGTGAAAAAAAGGGATCATGGTTATTCTTTGACGTAATTCAATGCAATAAAGAAGAAATCTAATGAAAATATGAATGATTTTTTTGAAAAGATTTAACAAATTGTATAATAGTTTTCCTTTGGGAAATGAAACCTCCTCCTATTGGAGCAAGGGTTGTTTTTTAGCTAGTGCATTTGAACCCAGATTTCAGTTTCACATTGAGAGAAAAAAGGTCCCCCCACTTTGGATCAGATTCAAACTGATGCTCTAGAGATTGAGGCCAATATGTCCGCTGCTGGTAAAGTTCAAGATAAAGGAAAATCTAAAGAAGAAGCCTCATCTCAAGGTTAGAGAATTGACGATATGACTAAAGTCATAAAAAAAAATTCTAATAAATTGGTGAAGTTGGAAATAGATAATAATAAGCTCGCAAGACAATGTAGAGGGGTTTTTAATCCCCAATTTAAAAAACGTACCCCTCTGTAGATTCTACAAAGAGAAAGGAAAGATCAAGATCAGGGTGCAAGAACCTTTGTATATAGAGGCGACTCCATCCCGTTCGACAGATGATGATGATGAAAAAGAAGATAATGCTCAAATTTTCTGTTGTCTACATGGAAGATGATGAAACAGAAGAAGAAAGCCGAGGAAGAAAGAGTGGAAGAAAAATTGAAAGAAAGCTGATCTTTCATTCGATCAATAATAGATGGATGATTATTGCAAATATTTTACGGACATCATGCAATCGAATTACATAAAAAAATATGATTTGAGGTCAAAGAAGAGGTTAAGAACTCAAGATGATGAGGAAAAAGAACCGGAATCAATACCTTCTCCAATGGCGACTCCATTACGGAAAAACCAGGATTAAGAAATCGGATAAGGGGAAACATCCCATGAATGAAGAAAAAAGAGAAGGAAAAACAACAAGTTGAGGCTTCTCAAACAAGGATTAAGGATCCTAATATTTTGGAGAAAGTTGTTACTTTGTTTCTAATCAAAGTCTAAATTCCAATAAAAATCAAGAAGAACCTGAAAAGTTGACAAAACAAAATCAAACTTTCGGTTTGTTGAAAAGAGTTGGAAAAAGTGAAAATTCAAATACCTCTTCTTGAGTTAATCAAAACACCTGGTTATAAGAAGGAGATTGCAGAATTTATCAATTTATCTCAGTCTGATGAAGTAGGCGATATAGTAAATCTGCAAGAAGAAAAACTAGTGGTTACTTTTGGGCCTCATGTTGAAGAGGTAGATTCTCCTGTCCCTCCTTTTTATATATCACTTTTGTTACATGATTTTGTTTTACATAATTGTATGCTAGATTCTGGCGCATCCCACAATCTGATGCCATTGTGTGTGATGAAAGAGTTAAATTTACAAATCACTAAGCCATACAGAGATCTTTATTCTTTTGATTCAAAAAGGGTGAAGTGTGTGGGTCTTATTAAGGATATGGTTGTTTCATTGGCTCAAATCCCAGCCAAGAGCATTATGATGGATGTGGTAGTGGCAGATATTCTAGCCAGATTTGGTATGTTATTATCTAGATCTTGGGGGGCAAAGCTTGGAGGAGTTTTGAAGTTAGATTTTACATATGCCATCATTCTTGTTTTTAATGGGGAAGAAAGGAGGTTGTATAGAGAAACTAGATTTCAAAAAACTGCTACCAAGAAAGATGCAGGTAATTCACCTATTTATGGCCAAGAGAAGGAGGACCTCTCTTGCTTCATGCTGCATGAAGATGCAGAATTTGCTGAAGAGTCACAAGGGCAGCTCCCTTCAGCCATTGTACATAAGGAGCTGCATTCAAACAAGCTTTGGAAGTGCTATTTTGATGGTGCATTTTCTAAAGAAGGCACTAGAGTTGGTTTCATTTTTGTATCTCCGGAAGGTAACCTTGTACCTTTATCTTTAAAATTGGAGTTTGAATCCACCAATAATGTAGTTGAATATGAAGCATTAATCATTAGTCTGCAGACAGCTAAGCAAATGGGAATTCAGTCTATGATTGTGTTTGGTGATTCTGAATTAATCATAAGACAAGTTAAGAATTTGTGTCAAACTAAACATCCCAGGTTAAGAACATATAGGAATGAGGTATGGGATTTAATTGAAAACTACTTTGAAGCTTTCAACCTACAGTTTATCCCAAGAGAAGAGAATAGAATGGCTGATTCTTTAGCAGTTGCAGCCAGTACATTCAAACCTCCAATCAATCCAAGACTAAGATATGAAATTGAGATGAGACACAAACCTTCGATCCCTGACAATATCAAACATTGGCAGGTTTTTGAGGATGATGAACAGATTAAGAAATTTTTGTTGATGATTGAAGATTTTGAAGATCATCAGATTGATTTGGAAACTGATGAAAATGACTTGGCTGATATGTCTAAGATTCTGAAAAAGAAGATTGGTGATCAACAGATTATTCAGTTGAAAGACAATATTTTACCAAGAGGTTTGGTACCTCTCGAAAGACTGTTTGATGCTAATGATGTGGCAGTGAATCAGAAGAAAGCACATCAAGATGAGAATGTGGAAGATTGTAATTTAGGAACTCAATATGAGCCTAAAATGGTCAAATTGTTCAAAGGCATTTTGAAGGACTACAAACAAAGGTACATAGATATGTTCAAACAATTTGAGGATTTATTTGCTTGGTCATATGATGATTTGAAGACTTATGATAAGAATATTATTCAGCATAAAATCCCATTGCAAGATGGAGTCAAACCACATAGACAGAAACTCAGACAAATCAATCCATTGTTGTTGGCCCCGATTGAAAAGGAGGTAAAGAAATTGCTACAGGCTAAAATAATTGTTCCTCTCAGATATTCAGATTGGGTTTCCAATCTTGTACCAGTCAGAAAGAAAAATGGAGAGATAAGGCTATGTGTAGATTTCAAGAACTTGAATAGGGCTTCATTGAAAGATAATTATCCTTTGCCGAAAATGGATTTTGTCTTGCAAAAAGTGACTATAGCTTACAGATTATCTATGGTAGATGGTTTTTCAGGGTATAACCAGGTTGCTGTGGAGAAGGAAGATCAAAAGAAAACTGCTTTCACTACACCCTGGGGAACATTCATGTATGCCAGGATGTCGTTTGGCCTAATGAATGCAGGGGCCACATTCCAAAGAGCAATGGATATTGCATTTGTAGGAGATAAGTTTGTGGTTATTTATTTGGATGATGTCACAATTTTTTCAAACTCTGATGAGGAACATCTACAACATTTGCAAAAAGCCTTCTTGAAGTGTAGGAAATATGGATTATCACTGAATCCTAAAAAATATTTGTTTGCTCTGGAGGAGGGTAAACTGCTGGGCCATATTGTTTCCAAACAAGGAGTGAAGATTGATCCAACAGGGTCAAGCTTAATACGATTAATTACGGTAGCCATATATTTGATTATACCACAAGGTGGCTAAGAATTTTTGAGCCTCCAAGGAACAAATTTTATCACTAAAAATTGTTGGCTCTTGAAGGATTTTGAGGCCTCATGCCTCTGTCCAAAATCCTTATTGCTGTTCCCATTAATTCCGCTGATTCATGACAAAAGACTGCTGAAAGACCATCATTTTCCCCCTTTTCAAACCTTCATTTGCTTCCCTTTTTCTCCATAAAAACTTCCTTGTTTTCATAGATCCTCGTCTTCCATTTATGAAAATCACTTTTCCATAGTTAAAAACCCATTTTTTAACTATTCCGAAACCATCAAATTCCATTTAAAAACCATGAAAAATGCATAAAAAATACAAGTCTTTACTATGGACTTAAGCCCCTTTGGGCTAAGTCCTAACCACTTCCCCACATATGCCTTTGCCATAAAAAACCAAGCGCTAACTCTGGAGGCGCTCATCGTAGATCGAAAATCACAAAAATTGCGGTTTATCTAAAGTGCTCATCGCAAATATCTGCGATGCGATCCATCGCAAATCGAAAATCGCAAAAATTGTGGTTTTATCTAAAGTGCTCATCGCAAATATTTGCGATGCAATAAGATACCTCCCCTTAAACCCCCGGTCATATCATTCTCCATATGCCCAACTGCCCCGTAATCGGGCGCCTAACCCTATTATTTGCGTATTCCGCTCGTGAAATATTAAAATCTTAAGTTATTTTCCAAAACTTTGGTTTTTATTATTTCTCTAAGGTTTTCCGCCGGTCGGAAATCTGAGCATTTTCCACCGTCGATCTGATCTGCAGATCCAACGGTGTGGAACCTATCAAACCCGGTGGACCCCGCCAGCCGTGCATCGTTTCCCAAACCCGCGTGGTATCCATCGCACCACCTTTGGGCGAAAAGTTGTTTTCCCCTGATCGCCAGCGTTTCCATACACTTCTTGACACGTGGCTTGCCCACTGTTCACAAAACCGCCGTCCATAGCGCGTTATAATTCGGACACAGACGCCCAGTGATATTGCCCTGAGCCGTCCGATCTGGAGCGGGTCATCCAACGGTTATCACTCATCTATGATGCCCGATGTTTAAACGAGCTCCGGCGCAGCGGTAAATCAATCTCCGTCGTCGATATGATCTGCAGATCGACGGTCCTCATTCCATTTGCTCTATTTTTCCATTTGACTTTCAAACTCTGCTCCCGACCGTCAATCTCTGCGCGATCAATGGCTCAGATTTAATCCTTCTTCCACCTCCCTTTGATCAATCTCGACCGTTGGATGATGCCATCCAATGGCCCTGCTTCCTCCACACGCCTTCCGATGCAGTTGACCTAATATGCAAGGTTTTATAACATTTTATTTGTATTTTGCAGGGTTTAATGATCTTTTCGTTATGTTTGAAGAAAATTCGAAAGAGAGGGTGACGACCCTCTTACTTTAGATTTATCAGAGGAAATCAATTGCAGGGTGTAAATTTCACGTCTCATCAATGATCCGTGAGGCATTGATGCCATATCGTCCCTGCGTAACCCTGCACTCCAGCGCAACACCATGAATCGGGAAAAATTAAAGAATATCAGTGTTGAAGACCCCAATATATCAGAACAGGGGAATAAAGACAATTTTTACGGGGATTACGGCTAAGACTGTTATCAAAAGCCTAATCCCTGATTTAAAACACAATTAAAGAAGAAAGCATAAAGGACTATTAGATAGGAAACCTCCACTGCCACATATGAGGTTAATCAATTTCTCCCAGCTACCACAGAGCCACCTGTTGCCTCAAACCATTCAAACAGAGGCCGAAGTTATTGAAGAAGATCAAATTTTGGCTCAGCGCAGCCAGGGAGTTACTTCTGCAAGGAGATCAATGCAAAAATATCTGCAGAGTTACTCCAAACATTACACAGAGCCTCAAAGTCAATAAAAGCTCTCATCGAGCTTTGATATTTATTGTAAAAACAATTAATATAGTATTCCACCTGTAAAATTCTCCATCGAGCCCCTCAAAAGGCCGAGAAGTCTTGAATCTGTATTAATTGACCTAAGAGATCTTTTGTTAGGTCTCACCTCCTCATTCTTCTATAAATACTTCAGTAGAAGATGAGAAGTTGTTGGTTGGTTGTTGGTTGTTGTTGATCACAAGCTGTAATATTGAAACTCTCTGAAATCAATACATAGTCCTTTGAAGTTGAAGAACAAATTGAAGTCTTGGAGATCTTGATGATGTTGTTGCATGTTTGTTCCTGAGAAGGCTCTATCATTGGATTCATGAGCTTGGCTGTTGGTGAAGTATTCTGAACTGTTTCATGTTTTTTCCTGTTTCCATTATGTTCCATAAATTTCTTACTATAGTAGGATAGAAAATAATAGGCTAAGAAATGACTCCTGGAAGCACCTTAGACCTGTTCATCCTTCACTGTTTTATGTTTTCTTTTGCTGAAGTATTTTAGAGGCTTTAATCTTTCCCTTTAGTCTTCATGCTTGTTTATTTCCTTAATAGTTTGAACCATTGGTTTCAGCATGATTTATGGTTCTCCCTGCTTGTCTGTTGCCACTTAAAAACTGTTATTGAAGTCTCCCTTTGAAGTTCTTTGCTTACAGTGAATCAGAGAGGTTTGTTTTGATCTTGCCCTTTGTCCTCACTTAAACAGTTGGCTTAAAGGTCGTTATAATTGTGATCATAGATGTATTAGGTGTTCCCTCTTCTATGACTGCAATTATCAGTAAATCTTATATGTTTTCTAAAGTCCTTTAGAATAAAATCTTTGAGGAAATAGGGAGTTCCCCGAATCTTAGATTTTACTTTGAAAGTTGTTTTGAAATCATTATTTTCTTAAAGGTGTGATTTGTAGAATTTATGGTTAGCCCTGTCTATCAAAGAACTCTTTATTGTTTCAAATTATGCTTTCAAATTCCCTTTGTTGAGAATTAAAATTCTCTTTCCAAATCATTAATGTTCATTCCATTCCAAAAACAAAAGGATCCTATGGCCAAGTTAGATTTTCCCTTTGATATCCCATATCCTTTGATAAGTGTGTTATGACCTCTTTTTGACTCCATTTCCCAATGAAACAGATATTTTACTGTCCTATATATCTTTCCTAGACCTTTTATGTTTTGCTGTATCAATTCAACCCAACCAAACAAACAAATACCTGCACTTAATAACTAGTCTAAAACCAATACTCTAAGCACACAAGATAAACCTTTGCAAACAAACTTTGAGAGATCCCTCTCTGAGAGCAGGAGGACTAGATCTTGTAACTCTAAAGATTGGTTTTGATGTTGCCTTGTCCTTTGATTTGCCAAACTATCAAAACATGGGACTCCAACATAATGGCGATCACGGTGGGACACTGAGTAAAATCTGCAAAACAAAGCACTCACTGTCTAAGTATAACATAAGTAACCTTTTTCAAGCACTACCAAGCAATGGTAATCATGATAGGATCTTTTGAATCAGTGACAAACTAAGTAACCCTTAGGATTCTCGTTAAACCTTATCAAACCTTGAAGGAACCAGTTACCAAGCCATAAGAGCAACTCTGTTTGTTTGAACACCTTAGCTAAGTGCAAAATCAGACTTAGAACACTCTCTTAACCTATAAGACCAAAATAACTCAGAAAAACCCAAAAAACATTTCAGTTTGGCTTCATAATAAACTTGGTGGTGGACCATAAAACCTTTACCTCCAAAAGAGCTAAAAATTTCCACCTGGCGACTCCACAATCCTAAAAAATAGACATTGAGACTCCACTGGGAAGACCCCAAGTCTTAACAGCATCATACAAACTCAGCTAGAAGGCTTTAAGATTAAAATTTTCCTTCTTCTGAAAAGATCAGTTAGCCTCTTAAAGATTGTCATATTTGGTTAAAACTTTTCTTTTTTAACTGGGTCTGAAAAACATAGCATAGTGGCTCCTAGAAAGATTCATACTAGAGCCTACCCTGACCCAAACCCACTGGAAGAAGTTGACAACCCTGAAAGTATACTTAGGAAATCTTCCAAGATAAAATTTTCAATTGTTTTCAGATCACCCTTGAGATCTAATTCAGTCCCTGAAAATCTCACAGCCCTACACCAATCACAAGTCGACTTAAGAAATCCTTTTAGAACTAGGTCACTTGATGATATAATTCAGATAGATTCTGAGTCCTCACTTTCATCCCCAGAACAAAGTGAACAACCTGGTAGTAGAGAAACCACACCACCTGATTTACATTTCCTTCTCAATTTAGGTGTCTCTCATCCAAGGTTAGCTCAACAATCTATCCCCGGTACATCCACATCTGTCCACCCAACATCCACTGTCCAAACCACCCCACTTCAACCCACTTTCCCTTTTGTAAATCCACCCCCACCACCTATCATGGCAGCATGGTATGCTCCCCTAGTCCTTCCTGTACCATTAGTCAATCTCCCACAGGACTACCAATCCAAAATTCCATTATATGATGCTAACAATGCTACAACTGCATCACAACATGTAGACAAAATGAATGACTACTTTGACAGAAATGAAATTGATGATGATTCTGTCAAGCTTAGGTTATTTGCTCAGAGTTTGGGGGGAGATGTAAGAAAATGGTTTAAAATTTTAGCCCCTCATAGTATTAATGATCTCCAAGGCTTCCATCAGACTTTCTTAAACAAATGGGAAGTGAAGAAGAATCCTCTCCAAGTCCTTTCTGATTACAATAACCTCCATAGAAACCCTGGGGAAAGTGTCCAAGCTTATTGCACTAGGTTTAATAGTGTGTATAATGCACTTTCCCCAGAACTAAAACCTCCACAAGGCTCAGCTTTAAACAAGTTTCTTGAAGGGTTTGACTCTGACATGACCTATTTGCTAAGAGAGAGAGATTTTGCAACTCTTGAAGATATGCAAAGAGGTGCTCTTTCTGTGGAAGTCAACTTAATGGAGAAGAGAGAAAAAATGAAAACTGAGAAGAGAGTATCTTTTAGAGAGGAATCCCCTCCTTCTACTTCAAGCTCAAAAATGGAGAGAATGATGGAGGAAAAGATGAAAGAGATGAGCATAATTAAGAAAGCACAAGCCAGTCAAAGTCAAACTGCTCCTCGAAATAGAAATCATAATTATAAAAGAGAAAACAATCAAGACAAATAGAACGAAAGTGACCAACAGATTAGGCCTCCCTTCCAAGAAAATTATGTAGATCAATATGAGGAAGATAGGGAGTTGGAAAGGATGGAAGAATATCGTGTAAACTTGATTGGATCAGACAGTGGTGATGATGTTTTCCTCACTGAGGAAGAACAAGGTTTCTTCTCTTACGATCAAAATACAAACACCAATGAAGATTCTGATGACTATAGATTGGGTTTTGAAAATGCAATCATGGAGGTACATAAACAGTATGACCTTAGGAGCAAGGGAAGTATAGATAATTCGAAAGATAAGAACACTAGCACTGCTGTCAAGAAAAACGTAGAAAATCAGCCCAAAAAGGCAACAGAAAAAACCAACATTTCGACTAAAAAACCAGATTCAAATAAAGACAAATGTGTCCAGTCAAATTTCGAACAGAGTACCCCTAGCACTTCAGCTAGTGGTCCTAATAAAACTATCCCAATTACCAGTCCAAATAAAGTTCAGGAAATCAAAGTTGCTGAAAAGAATTCAATTGAAAATACATATGTAAATACAAATAAGTCAATTATCCCTTTCAGCCTTGAGGGAGAGATTGCCAAGATAAAAGTCACTATCCCCCTAGTTGAACTAGTAACCCAAGAAGTGTACAAAAACCAAGTTTTGAAGGCTTTGAACTTGGGAAGTGATACAGATACTTTAAACTTGACAGATGACAAACTTGAGTTATTGTTTGGTCCAGAAGTTGAAGGAAAATATCAAGAAGGGGTTGTCCCTCCCTTATATGTTAGATTGAACATACATGAGAAAATTTTACACAATGCCATGTTAGATTCAGGAGCTTCACACAATCTGTGTAATGGAGACCTTAGGCTTAGAGATTACTAAACCATACAAAGATTTGTATTCTTTTGACTCAAGCCGAGTCAAATGTTTGGGTTTAATCAAAGATTTATGTGTTACTTTAGCTTAGATCCCTGCTAAAAGTCTAGTTATGGATATAGTTGTAGCCGACATCCCCCCTAAGTATGGCATGCTCTTATCAAGATCTTGGGGAGCCAAACTTCATGGAAGCCTTCAAATGGACATGTCTTATGCCACCATTCCCATTTTTAACCAAAACAGAAGACTATACAGGGAATCTCATATGAAGTATATGGTGAGCAACATGGACAGACCAAACAATTCTCCAATCTATTCTATTCAATCGAGTTTATATTCCTTTATCTTATATAATGAATATGACATTATTCAACAAGATAAAGAAAACATAAAGCCAATCAATTCACTACAACAATCCAATCTCCCTTTGGATCAAATTCAAAACATTGACAATCAACAGCAATAAGAAAATGAAAATAAGGATGGCATACTTTGGAAAATAAACTTTGACGGATCCTGTAATAAGACAAGTGCAGGGGCAGGTGTGTGGATTCAAAATACAAATCAAAGTTTTTCATATAAATTGGATTTCCCATGCACTAATAATATCGCCGAGTATGAAGCACTTCTCCTAGGCTTACAATTACTTAAACAGATACAAGCCTAGAAGATATCAATCTTAGGAGATTCTGAACTTATCATAAAACAAATCAAAGGAGAATACTCAGCCAGAAATCCGAGGCTTAGGGAATATCGGAACGCTGCCCTCGATTTATTGAAAACCTTTGAAAAATACAAACTTATTTTCATTCCTAGAGTGTTTAATCATTTGGAAAATGAACTCGCTTTCAATGCCATTAACTGTCAAACACCTAAAATAAATGAACAACTTACCGTAAAATTAAAACACAGGCCTGCCATACCTGATAACGAGGATCACTGGCAGGTGTTTGACTCTGAAAAACACATAGATGATTTCTTGAAATCAGAAAATGATTTTAGTATACCAATATCAGAAACTAGCCATAAGGAAAACTGTTTATATATCGAAGAAATCCCAGAAGCTGAAATAACACACTCTGCTGATATAAATCATTACGAGAGTCCGTTTGAGGCAGAGTTAATTGACGACGTGGACCAAAAAGACCTGGAAGTTTTAGAATGTAAGAACGGTTCAATTACAAGAGGTCTCTCACCTTTATAACACCTTTTCGACTTTAATGATGTAGCCAAAGAACCAAAAATGGAGCCTGTAGAAACAAACGTAGAAGAACACAACATAGGTTCCCTAACAGAACCCAAAATGATTAAATTGTCCAGCACTCTTTCAACTCATATGAAATCTTGATACATTGACCTGTTTAAGGAGTTTAAAGATGTTTTTGCCTGGGCATACACAGATCTGAGATCTTATGATACCATCATCATTCAGCACAAGATTCCCCTGAAGGAAAATCAAAAGCCCTTCAAACAAAAACTAAGGAGAATAAACCCACTTTTATTACCATTAGTTAAAGTTGAAATTGAAAAGATGCATGATGCTGGCATTATAGTACCTATTAGGTTTTCAAAATGGGTATTAAACTTAGTTTCTGTTAGGAAAAAGACAGGGGAGATCAGGCTCTATATTGACTTCAGAAACTTAAACAAAGCATCCCTAAAAGACAACTACCCTTTGTCTAAGATGGACCATATACTTCAGAAGGTAGTTGGGTCTAAAAGGATATCACTCTTAGATGGGTTCTTAGGTTACAACCAGGTGTTAGTGCTCCCAAGTGATCAAATCAAAACTACTTTTACCACACCTTGGGGCACCTTTATGTATGTCAAAATGCCTTTCGGGTTAATGAATGCAGGGGCCACTTTTCAAAGGGCCATGGACATAGCCTTTTCTGAAGATATTGGCTATTTCATAATTATTTACCTTGACGACATAACCGTTTTTTCAAAAACTGATGAAGAACATCTGATTCACTTAAGAAAAGTTTTTGAGAAGTGTAGGAAATTTGGCTTGTCATTGAATCCCAAGAAAACGCTCTTTGGTCTCCAAGAAGGTAAACTTCTTGGCCACATAATTTCGGAAGAGGGAATCAAAATAGACCCTACAAGAATAGATGGCATATTGCAGATCAGCCATCCAAGGAGCCTCAAAGAATTGCAATCTTTCATCGGAAAGATTAATTTTCTAAGGAGGTTTATTCCTAATCTTGCTGAGCTATTAAAAAACATTACAAACATGCTTAAGAAATATGTAGGTGTAAAATGGACTTTACCAGCTAAACAATCATTCGAACTGGTCAAACAAGCTCTTACTCAAGCACCAGTCCTGATTAGTCCAGATTTTACCAAAGATTTCTATATCTTTTCCTTTGCATCTGAACATACAATAGTTGCAGTTTTACTTCAAAAGAATGATTTGGGGCAAGAACAACCAATATCTTTCTTTAGTAGGGCCTTAAGAGATGCTCCTCTCAAATACAACATCATGGAGAAGCAAGCCTTAGCATTAGTGAAAGCATTGAAAGACTTTAGGGTCTATATTTTACACTCACATAATTGCTTTTGTTCCACATACTGTTGTCAAGGACATTCTAAGTCAAGACCCTGATGGTAAAAGGGGAAAATGGATTGCAACTATTCTTGAATATGACTTAGAAATTAGGCCCACCAAACTAGTTAAAGGGCAAGGATTAGAAAAACTTATGGCTGAATCTAACTTTCAAGCACTGGACATGAATATGGTAGATGTGTTGGAAGAAATAGAAGAATCTAATGCTCCTTTTATTGAAGAAACATTTCTAAATTCTCCTTGGTATGCTGACATTATTTATGTGCTTTTGTATTTAAATGCCCCTCCTTCTTTGTCTAAAACTAAAGCTAGATTTCTAAAACAAAAAGCTTTGAGTTTTTTCATATTAGATGGAGTATTATATTGGAAAAATGCTGTTGGAATTTTTCTTAAATGTTTACTTGAAGATGATGCAGGAAAAATCATGCATGAAATGCATGATGGAGAATGTGGAGGACACCTCTACTGGAAGGCCACAGTAAACAAAATTCTTAGATCTGGTTACTATTGGCCTACCCTTTTCCCAGACACTCAAAAGCTCATCATGTCTTGCCATAAATGTCAAATCTTTGATGGCAAGAGAAAACTCCTTCCCTTACCTTTACATCCTATCAGAGTTGAGGCACCTTTTCAACAATGGGGTTTAGACTTCATTGGGGAAATTCACCCATCCTTCTCAGCTCAGCATAAATGGATCCTCACTGCTACTGAATTCTTTACCAAATGGATAGAAGCTATACCATCCAGGAATGCTAATGAATCTGTCATTATCAAGTTCCTTGAAACAAATATCCTATCCAGATTTGGTTGTCCCAGAAAAATCATAACAGACAATGCTGCTGCTTTTAAATCTAAGAAGATGGTTGATTTCTGTCACAAATACCACATAACCTTGGGCCATTCCACTACTTACTATCCCCAAGGGAACGGATTAGCTGAATCCTCCAACAAAAGCCTCATCAATATCATTAAAAAGCTGTTGGAGCAAAATCAGAAATCATGGCACAGTAAACTGGTTCATGCCTTATGGGCTGATAGGTTGACCACAAAGAAATCAATAAACATGTCCCCCTATCAATTAGTTTATGGCATGGATGCAGTCTTTCCAACCTCATTGGGAGTGCCAGTCATGAAACTCCTTCAAGAAGTGTAGATTGAAGACAATGGTATGCAGAGAAGAATCAACCAGACAATCCATTTACAGCAAACCAGGGAGGAAGTCTATGAAAAAACATAGTTAGTCCAAGAGAATATGAAGAAGCAATTTGATAAAAGGACTAAGGCAAACAATTTCCAAGTTGGAAATGTTATTCTTAAATGGGATTCAAGTCAAGAAGAGAAGAGAAGGGAAAACATGGCAAGTTTGAGAACTTGTGGAAAGGACCCTATATTATTCATGCTGAGAGGGGTCACAATACATTTTTCTTGAAATAATTGAATGGAGAAGATCTGTATGGAGGTCCTATCAATGGCAGGATTCTCAAGCATTACTTCTGCCAAGAATCTTAAGTTTCAAAGCATTTTATTTTTTCATTGTAAATATCATAGTCTAACCATTGCATTTAAAAGAAAAACCAAAAATACAAAAAACATACAAAAGAAAGAAAAGAGGGCAGATTGTGAAAACAAGAAAGGCACAACCCCATGCCAAAAAAGAAAATAAATTCTGAAAGTGTGCAAGCTTAAAATGCCACTCCTCAAAACACACTTCTAGTTAGTCTGAACGTTTCATATGACTAGTGGCATTAAGTTTATGCTTTGATAGGTGGTCGAATTCCTTTGCCAAGCTGATGCAATCTTGGCTTATCAGTAGATAGTTTAGGATAGAAATTAAAGGTTCAAACATGTTCAAAATCTGAACCTAAAGTTTCAAAAAGAAAATGACTCAAATCTGTTTTATTTTTCTGAGTCAAGAAGATGTAAAATCTGGTTCTAATTAACTCAAAATCTGAACCAGAGAAAAGGAAAGAACAGCTCAAACAAAGTCAAAACAGAGCTGTGAAAAGAGATGAAGGAAGTGCTTTAAATTTTCAGATTTTAAGCCTTCCATTTTGATTTAATTTTCTGCAGAATAAATGTCTGTGTGCAGCTTATTTTTATGCCATAGACCAACATCAATTTAGACTAGTCAATCCTGACTTGAATGCTTTTTAAATTTCTGTTTTAGCAAAATTAGAGAATAAAAATCTGTTAGACTGTTTAATCCTAACAGATTAGTAGATTAGGTAGAGAATTATATGGATTCAACTGTTTAATCTGAATCCATGGAGAAATAAAGAGTAGAAATAGATTAGATTTCCTACTTTCAAAAGAATAAATGTTGTGAATAGAGTTTGCCAATCCAAGTGCACTCAAATGAAGAAAAAATGCTAGATCAGTAGGATTGGGTATGTAGAAAGTCTGTATTGATGAAGGACCATTGTTTTCATAGCTGCTAATATGTTTTCAAAGAAGATCATCCTAGCAAAGAAAGGGCAGCCCAATGGATCAGACACAGGTCAGCCTCCTAGAGAACAAAGAATGAGGCAACTGATCAGCCTCCCAGAGAATGCAAGTCTGAAATTCTTGATGCCTTCAAGAAGGCATCATCCCCAAGTGGAGCCACTGTTAGCCACCTATAATATTTGATTATACCAAAAGGTGGCTAAGACTTTTTGAGCCTCCAAGGAACAAATTTTATCACTAAAAATTGTTGGCTCTTGAAGGCTTTTGAGGCCTCATGCCTCTGTCCAAAATCCTCATTGTTGTTCCCATTAATTCTGCCAATTCATGATAAAAGACTGCTGAAAGACCATCATTTTCCCCATTTTCAAACCTTCATTTGCTTCCCTTTTTCTCCATAAAAACTCCCTTGTTTTCATAGATCCTTGTCTTCCATTTATGAAAATCACTTTTCCATAGTTAAAAACCCATTTTTAAAAAATTCCGAAACCATCAAACTCCATTTAAAAACCATGAAAAACGCATAAAAAATACAAGTCTTTACCATGGACTTAAGCCCCTTTGGGCTAAGTCCTAACCACTTCCCCACATATGCCTTTGCCATAAAAAACCAAGTGCTAACTCTGGAGGCGCTCATCGCAGTTCGCAAAATGCAAAAAATATGGTTTATCTAAAGTGCTCATCGCAAATATATGTGATGCGATCCATCGCAAATCGCAAATCACAAAAATTGTGGTTTTATCTAAAGTGCTCATCACAAATATTTGCAATGCGATAAGCTCCCTCCCCTTAAACCCCCGGTCATATCATTCTCCATACGCCCAACTGCCCCGCAATCAGGCGCCTAACCCTATTATTTGCGTATTCCGCCTGTGAAATATTAAAATCTTAAGTTATTTATCAAAACTTTGGTTTTTATTATTTCTCTAAGGTTTTCCGCCGGTCAGAAATCTGAGCATTTTCCACCGTCGATCTAATCTGTAGATCCGACGGTGTGGAACCTATCAAACTCGGTGGACCCTGCCAGCCGTGCGCCGTTTCCCAAACCCGCGTGGTATCCATCGCACCGCCTTTGGGCGAAAAGTTGTTTTCCCCTGATCGCCAGCGTTTCCATACACTTCTTGACATGTGGCTTGGCCACTGTTCACAAAACCGCCTTCCATCACACATTATCGTTCGGACGTAGATGCCCAGTGACATTGCCCTGAGCCGTCTGATCTGGAGCGGGTCATCCAACGGTTATCACTCATCTATGATGCCCGATGTTTAAACGAGCTCCGGCGCGGTGGTAAATCAATCTCCACCATCGATCTGATCTGCAGATCGACAATCCTCATTCCATTTGCTCTATTTTCTTCATTTGACTTTCAAACTCCGCTCCCGACCGTCGATCTCTGCGCGATCGACGGCTCAGATTTAATCCTTCTTCCACCTCCCTTTGATCAATCTCGACCGTTGGATGATGCCATCCAACGACCCCGCTTCCCCCACACGCCTTCCGATGCAGTTGACCTAATATGTAGGGTTTTATAACATTTTGTTTGTATTTTTCAGGGTTTAATGATCTTTTCGCTATGTTCGAAGAAAATTCGAAAGAGAGGGTGACGACCCTCTTGCTTTTGATTTATTAGAGGAAATCAATTGCAGGGTGTAAATTTCACGTCTCATCAATGATCCGTGAGGCATTGATGCCATATCGTCCCTGCGTAACCCTGCACTCCAGCGAAACACCATGAATCGGGCACAATTAAAGAATATCAGTGTTGAAGACCCCAATATATCAGAATAGAGGAATAAAGACAATTTTTACGGGGATTACAGCTAAGACTGTTATCAAAAGCCTAATCCCCGATTTAAAACACAGTTAAAGAAGAAAGCATAAAGGATTATCAGACATGAAACCTCCACCGCCACATATGAGGTTAATCAATTTCTCCCAGCTACCACAGAGCCACCTGTTTCCTCAAACCATTCAAATAGAGGCCAAAGTTATTGAAGAAGATCATATTTTGTCTCAGCGCAGCCAGGGAGTTACTTCTACAAGGAAATCAATGCATAAATATCTGCAGAGTTACTCCACATTATGCAGAGCCTCAAAGTCAAAAAAGCTCCCATCGAGCTTTGATATTAATTGTAAAACAATTAATACAGAAAACCACCTGTAAAATTCTTCATCGAGCCCCTCAAAAGGTAAAATAAGTCACGAGATACGTATTAGTACCATTAAGGAGTTCTTTTAATGGAATCTCCATCATATCCTTCTATAAATACTTCTGTAGAAGATGAGAAGTTGTTGGTTGATTGGTTGTTGTTTGATCACAAGTTGTAATACTAAAACCCTCTGAAATAAATACATAATCCGTTGAAGTTGAAGAAGAAACTCGAGTCTTTGAAGTCTTGATGATGTTGTTGCATGCTTGTTCCTGAGAAGGCTCTATCATTGGATCCATGAGCTTGGCTGTTGGTGAAGTATTTTGAATTGTTTGTTTAATGTTTTCCCCTGTTTTCATTATGTTCCATAATTTCTTACTACAGTAGGTTGAAAGTTTTAGGCTAAGAAATGACTCCTGGAAGCACCTTAGACC
Source organism: Pinus albicaulis (assembly GCA_034641835.2). NCBI lineage: Eukaryota > Viridiplantae > Streptophyta > Pinopsida > Pinales > Pinaceae > Pinus > Pinus albicaulis. Next base: position 817,913,817 of record CM076574.1, on the reverse strand, counting down.
TGTTCACCCTTCACTGTTTCATGTTTTTCTTCTGCTGAAGTATTTTAGAGTCTTTAATCTCTCTCTTTAGTCTTCATGCTTGTTTATTTCCTTAATAGTTCGAATAGTTGGTTTCAGCATGATTTATGGTTTTCCCTGCTTGTCTGCTGCCACTTAAAAACTGTTATTGAAGTCTCCCTTTGAAGTTTCTTGTTTATAGTGAATCAAGGAGGTCTGTTCCGATCTTGCCCTTTGTCCTTGCTTAAACAGTTTCCTTGAAGGTATTTATAGTTGTAATCATAGATGTGTTAGGTGTTCCCTCTTCTATGACTGCAATTATCAGTGAATCTTTTATGTTTTCTAAGTCATTTGAAATAAAATCGTTGAGGAAATAGGGTGTTCCCCGAATCTTAGATTTCATTTTAAAAGTTGTTTTGAAATCATTATTTTCTTAAAGGTGTGATTTGTAGAATTTATGGTTAGCCCTGTCTACCAAATAGCTCTTTATTGTTCAAGTTGTGCTTTCAAATTCCCTTTGTTTGAGAATTAAACTTCTCTTTCCAAATCCTTGATGTCCATATCATTCCAAAAACCAAAGGATCCTGTGGCCAAGTTAGATTTTCCCTCTGATATCCCATATCCATTGATGAGTATGTTATGACCTCTTCTTGACTCCATTGGGGTTATGTTTGTCGTTGTGAGACCAAAAGATGAGACAACATAGACATAGAACCACTGAATGACCTAGTCCTAGGTAATCTGTTAGGTATGTCTAGGTCAGAGAGGAAATGCGCTAGAACTGTTACGTTTTCTGGTGTAGAATTAGCTCTAGGAATGTGACTAGAAATAGCTGGTCTTGTATGTGTAAGAGTTCCCCTGAGGATACTCTCTGGATTTTCAACTATTTTTGGTGGGTCAGGGTTGGGATAAGCTCTTGTGTGGACGGTTCTGAAAGCCAGAATGCTGCTTATAAGCCAAGCAGCTTAACCCTACTTGTTACTTCTACTATGGTTGATGCTGTCTCAAGGCCGGTCTCCCAGCGGAGCCTTCATTATGTTTTGATTCTGGTCTCCCAGTGGAGTCTTATATGAAACCAAGGTAACCAGTAGGCCTACTAATCACCAGTGGAGTCTTTTCGTTTAGGGACAATGGAGTCGCCAGGTGGAGGGTTTAGGATGTTTCTAAGGGGATACACTGTCCACCACAGTGCTCAGGCACTATCACCTTTTAGGAATCTCCGCTAAATCAGCAAGCTCCAACCAGAGATTGACTGGGAGGGCATTTACCAGATATATCACCTCTGAAAAGAGGATGTGATTTGGAGGTTCCCTGGCCCTTTCCAGGCTCTGTCTAAGAGTGGGGCGGATATTCAATAATGGGGGTAGATTCAAGAAAGGGGTGGCTCACTGTCAACCTGACCAGAGTTCTAAGCTTCCAAGGATGTTGAAATGAAAAGCACTCAGAGTCCCCAGCGGAGTCGCCATTATGTTGGGGTTCCCATGTTTTGGCCAGGTTGACAGAGACCAAAAGATGAGACAACATAGAACCACTTTGGGACCTTAGGATCTAGCCCTCCTGGGTCCAGAGAGGGATCTCTCTATGATAGTCAAAGGTTATGTCTTTGAAGCTCGGGTGTTATGATTTTAGGCTAGTTGTAGGCTCAAGGTTGTTTGTTTTGTTGTTTGTGTTTGGTTGGAGGGAATCAGGAAAATAAGGTCCAATATAAGACAAGGATGGGCAAAGAGGAAGCTTAGGCAGAGATAGATAACTCAAAGAACATCAAAGCCATTGGGCTATGGAGTCAATAAAGGATTTACTTGTAGTCAATGTGCAAGCTTTCAATTGGGCTAGTCGTCTAGAGCGTTTGGATCTTGAAAGATAATTGGTGGAATGGTATATTAAGGACAGAACATGAGAGGAAGAGAACCAACCAACTCTGTCTATAGATCAGACCAGAGGTCATTTAACTCCAGGTTTGCTTGGACAAAATCAGAGGTAAAACGAGGGCTCGTGGGAAGGTTTAATTAGGATGAAAAGCTCCTGGTGGGGCAGATGCAAGATTCTAGACCTCACAGGTTCTTAACACATTCAACTAAATCCTACCCAGAACATCTAAACACAGATTTCATTAACTCATACATCAGAAAGCAGGCAATAATCATCCACTACACTGGTTAAATCAACTGAAATCAATATTCAGATATACACATAAGAAGAAAACATTGAGGTAGGGAGAGCAGGAAACATAGGGCACCTATCAAGGGTGAATCCTATATTATACTTCTGTTGCCTATCAGCAGAAATGAAATGAAATGAAATGGAATTAGACACAGAGAAAAGAAAACATCACCAGCTGCTTTAGATCAGGATCCAAAGAAACACGCTTGTCATATTAAAAACAACACCAATTAGGTACATCATAGCCCATAACTTGAACATTCAGTGTGAATACATTTATCCTCAGTCTATCTTACAATTTACACAGAGAACTCGTCTCAAGAGGAACAATGCTTGCGCTTCTCTGATTTCTCATCAACAACCATTACAATGTTTTCTCATGAGTTTTATAGCAGAAGATGGGCTGAGGAGGTAGGTGGAGCACTAAATGAACTATTAACGCTCAGAAAGAAGGAGAGGGCTGAAGCCCATTCTGTTTTAAATTTCTGCATCTGCCCCTGGTACCTTTCGGGATGAAGGAGTGACCTTCTTCAGCTTCCATTTACTTTACATGGTCCTGATGTATTATGACTGCGGTAGTACTCTGTGGTACTATGGGTGAATAAACGAACAAAATGAGGTCTGCCATGCCGCATAACTAATGCTCTGGTAGTGTAGGACTGTGGTCAGGGCGGAAATTTTTTCACTGGGGCACAACAAGGAGTAAAGACAGTATGGGAACCCTGTCCTTCCGTGGAAGAAAACTTTCTGCCGATGTGAAAATCTGCCAACTTAATCTCCTGTGCATTGAGTTCTATGCTCGCTTCCTTTATGGCTCGGTCCGCTAAATCCTGCTGCTGTAATGAAGACTGGGTAATCATGGCGGCATTTCCCATCTGAAAACCCTGCAAAACACGGGACTGGGTGATGAAATTCATGCATAGAAGGATGACTATGGGGGGCGGGAGAACAATAACACGGCGGTGTGGTGAAATATTATTTTGAATGGAATGAATGTGAAATATGCGTATTTGGTGTAAACATGTTTGAGGACCATTAGATCATGACCAGGAGACATAGATCAACGGTGGAGAATAATAGTGGGGAAATATAGGAAACGGGGGAGAAAAATATATTATACACCTTGATCGATTAATGGTGTAACTTTAGGCTTTGGAGAAACACAACGAGAATGTATGAGATGAACGGAAATGCATATGAGGTGGGGCCGGGGTGCGCATCGCAAAATCGCAAATGGAGAAAATGCGATGGCAGAGAGCAGCACCAAGCGAAACTGCGCTTTGCGATATTGCGACGGGGTAGACTTGCGATGAGCGCAGATCGCAAAGTTGGAAAGTGTGATGAGCGCAGATCGCAAAAATGAAAAACGCGATGGGCATTAAAATAAAACTGAAATCTGCGATCTGCGCTTTGCGCTAGGCATCAAAGGGTTTAAAACTTGGTTCCAGGGTGCGGGCGCATGGAAGAAAAGGGGCTAAGGCGCAGCGGAAGGGGCTAAGCCTTATTATAAGGTCGGAAAGTGGGTTTTGGCCCTTTTTTAATGCATTTCAAGGCCAAGGAAGAGTAACGATAGGGGAAATAAAGGGGAAAAAGGGAAGACAAGGGTAAAGGAAGAATTGAAGGGAAAAATGAAAGGTAAGAAGGGAAATAGAAGGGAAAACGAAATAGAAGTTATGTAGGAGGTGAAGTAAGAGGGAAAAGGGCCTTTCGGGCATTCTTCTTCACAACAGAGAGGCTTTATGATGGAAATCAGCAGAGGGGATTCCATCAAAGGGCAAAAGACACAAGGAGGCTTCAAGGAGACTGTGTTTTCAGGGGAAATGCATTCCTTGAAGGCTTCAAAAAAAATTTAGCCCCCTATTTGCTTTGTCAAAAATTTTGTAGGGGGGATAACAGACTCCATTTCCCAATAAATGAGATGTTTGCTATCCTATATATCTTTCCTAGGCCCTTCATGTTCTGCTGTATCATTCCAACCAAACAATCAAACAAATAAACACCTGCACTTAATAACTAGTCTAAAATCAATACTCAAAGCACACAAGATAAAATTTTGCAAACAAACATTTGAGAGATCCCTCTCTGAGAACAGGAGGACTAGATCCTATAACTCTAAAGATTGGTTCTGATGTTGCCTTGTCTTTTGATTTTCCAAACTATCAAAACATGGGACACCAGCGAGAACCCTCATGTCTTCTCCTTGAGAAGAGAGACCTTGTTGTAGTGGGACCTTTGCCTTTGGAAAATCATGCAGCAGATTTTCAACCCCCTCAACAGTGTTCAGAAATGGAGTTGGATTTATGGATTCTTCCAACTCATGCAAAGATTCAAATTTCTTGGGCTTGATTTTCTCTCCCCGAGAAGTTTCAAAATGTCTTAAATCAAATCTTTTCACTAGTCTCCTAGTAAACTTTGCATAAGAAGAGATATTTACACTTTGCAAGGAAGAAGACTCAAATAGCCACCAGGCATAAGCCTTACCTTGAAGATGCAGCACTGCTACTCTCATGGCTTCTTCTGAAACTTGATGCAGCTGGAAATATGTGTCAAGCTTCCTTACCCAAGACTTGGCTGAGTTCTTAGGTGATCCATCAAAAGTAGGTAGAGAGAATCTACCCAAAGTGTGATGCATGCACCCTCTTCTTCTATTGTAGCTGTTGGATCTTCTTTCTTCTTTAAGTTGACAAAAATATGGAAAATTGAGATGCTGCTTGAATCTCTCTGATTGAGACTCATATTCTTGGAGATAATCACCAAGAGATTCCTCCTTTGGTGTTCTTCCTTTTCCTTCTTTCTTTGACAAGAAAGTAGGCATGCTCCAACGTTATAGATCAGGTTGTGTGGCTGAATGCTCACACACATAGTAAGAAGTACTGGGGTTTCCTTGATGTGAAAATATTCTTGAGGGATATGCATGTCTTTCCCTCCTCATTCCCTTGATTTCTCCTTTCACCTCATACATATCTTGAGAAAGAGTTTTAGAGAACTCTTCTCCTTTCAATCTTCCAGATAAAGGGGTTTTACCCTTTTCTTATGTGTCTTCAGTGTAATCATACTTATTTTGTCTTATTCTTAGATACCTATTCTCTCTATCAGTAAGAAGCTATTCTAATATGAAAGGCATATTGGCTTCTTAAGAAAGCACAGGTTGAGCCAAGATTATGCTATGATACCACTGTAATATCCCCAAATTAGACATAGCAAAAGCATAAAAATGAATTTTTAAAGAATTTATGCTACAACAATCAAAATCAGCCTTTGCCTTGGATCCCTTAGATCTGACAATATAAGATCTAAATCCAAGGAGATCGAAACAAATCGGCACAGGTGAAGTCATGGTCTCCCACTGCCTAGTATGAGTAGAAAAAAATACCCAAGAATGGGACTACATCACACATACAAGCAATACTGCAGTAAAATAACACGGATTTAGCTTAACAACGATTGGGTGGCCAAGATGGAGGCTCAATAGTTACTTATACATCGGCAT